>WAAD01036685.1:13273-32739 GCA_013389945.1 Fregata magnificens | reverse complement strand
TGCAGTATCTTCCCTAAGGATTACAGATTCCGTTTTTAAAGCACACCTATGTTATAAGACAAACCTGAACAAACTTTTTGGGGGGAGAGATGGGGAAAGTGAAGGAAAGACATTTACATAAAAGAACAATTCCCACCATCAGATATCTACTGTGTGCTGCAAATCATCAAAGGTGACACTTCCCAAAGAACACATTACAAGTAATTCTTGTAATCAACATTTCTCTGTAAGAGGTCTATTTTTAAGAAAGAAGCAATCTGCCTTATACATAGTATTTGATTAACTTCTACTAAGTAATCAGCAAAAGTCTTGCCTAACGTTTCTTAGAGACATTACTTTGAGAACAAATTCCATCTAAAATGAAAGGTAAAAAAAAAACCCTCTAAGAACATCCTGTTCAAAGCAAACTAAATATGAAATAATCTGCTTACAGTGAGAAGTTTGGTTGTAATTCCAGCATCCACCACAGCCTTGTGCATAGCACGCAAAGTCTCCAACTCCGGAGCAGCAATAAACACTACATAGGGCATGAATTCTGAAGTCCTCAGTATTTTCAGGGCCTAGAAGCAAAGAAAAAGAAAAAAAAAATCCTAAGTTTGAGAATGACTCACCACATGTCCCCATTACTTGAGGGGCGCTGCAAAACTAGTCTGTTACAACAGGCAGAAACACATAAGTAAACGTTCTTATTTCTATTTTAGAAACTCTTACACTGCCTTTTCAAACGCTCAACATCACTCTTTCCTTGGCTAAGAAGATTATTTACTACTCTGCAAGACTCCTCTTCCATGCAGAATCTCAGCTGGTTTTTTTCCACCTTTCTAACTCATTCCAACTAAGTGCCACAAATGCAAGAATCCAGTTAATATTGTAATCTTTAAACCAGATAAGAAGCCTTCAAATTTAAAGGCATACCTCTTCAACTTTATACTCCTACACTTGCAGTGTAACATTATAAATTATATACCTGTGGATTCACGTCCAAGATGCAGGTCCTTCCTGTCTGAACAACTTCAAGGATGGAATCAATTTTGGTGCCATAAAGATTTCCTTCATATTCTCCATGCTCTAAATATCTGCCAGCTTTAATATCCATCTCCATTTCAGCTCGTGACACAAATCTGTATGCTTGCCCATCCTTTTCATCATCCCTTGGCTTTCGTGAAGTAACTAAACAAAAGATTTAAAATATAAATTGAACATTTTATATTTGGAATACAAATATGAGACTGGACTGCCTATTAAGTTAGGGAAAGTATAATACACATTAATATACAATTAAAATTATTCCATATACAGATTAATTTATTATTCTAGTGTAAGTTTCAAACCTGAGCACAGCCCCTCCTGTTCCCTTTATTTCTATTCTTTCCTATATGTTGTTTACCCATCCATTTGGTTATTTCCTTTGTATTACTCCTTCACACCATATACAATACTCGTTCATGTCATCTTTTTAATTATTCACTTAATAAAATAATTATTTAAGTGACTTGGAAATCAAATGGAAATTTAACTCTCAAATGCAAAACGTACTTCTGAAAATAACTGAGCTCACATCAAAATCTGCCCTGCCCCCCCAGACCTTAGCACATACTTTGCTCACCATATTTGCCCTGTTATTTAGGGTAGAATTACCTGAGCTAGCTATAAAGAAAGTTAGCTTAAATATCAGAAGAAGCCCAGCCACCATAGCAGAATCTTAGTGGAGGCCAGCTAATGCTGCTTTCCAGGACAACTTACCCTTTAAAGCAAGGTGAATTCACTGCAGAGAGATTAAAGCCAATATTTAAGGAAAACATTAGCAGCCATCTTGGGTATTGGCTACACTGTGCAGTACAGACATTATTTAAGCAAGAAAGTGAAAATAAAATATCAGATTATTACAGATAGGACTCTGCTGCCCTATCATCATATTACCTGCCCACTACTTGCATTTAATTAGAGTTGAACTCTAGAATATATTAAACATAACAGTGAATGGATCCCTTTGGTAATACTTGTATCACCACTTGGTGCCATATCACCACTTGGTGAGGAGAATAATAATGTAGCTAGGGTGGACTTCTCTGATCAGCAGTCAAACAGGAGGGGGCAGCTAAAACAAATAAAGATCTTGTGAATGAGCAAAGTAACTATCCGGAAGGAAGACAAGAAAACAATACTTCAGTAAGGGAGGAGGTTTTTTTCTGAAGTTGACAGGGAGAAAAAAAGAAAGATCATGGGCTTGAGGCTAGATGTATTAAAACATCAGATTATCACACAAATCTTGGAGATCACAAACACTTCAGTTCTATTGGAAGTTTGTTGCTTTTCCCTACATTTCTAATACTAAAGTAACAATTTATAATGCCTATGGTGCTTCTACAGATGGAAAAATAAACGGCAGACCTGAGAAACTCCACTGGCTGTTCATTACAAAAGACTACTGGGAACTTCTAGAATTCCCTCAGTAACTGATGGTGACTGACACTGAAGAAACCTAACAGACTGAAATAGTGCACATACAAAAACTGTTTTTCTGCAGCATCAGTAACATTTAACTGCTAGTTCCAAATACTTTCACAGTCATCATGTTAGTCCAGTTGTCTGAGAAGATGAAGAATCTTTTCCTTTCCCACTCTATACAATTTTTATAGTCTGACAAAATTACTCCTACCCTGAATCACTGGGATAAACATCAGGTGTTTTCCAGATAATCAGAGACTCAAAGTATGATATTACAATGGGAATGCTGACAACTTACATGGCACTGTAGTTCCAAACCTAGTAGGATTCAGTACTATAAACCTGTTCTTCAAACTTCTTCGCCCCACACCTTGGGCCCCAATTAAGACCAATGTTTTCCTCTGAAAAGGAGGCATTTTGGCTACTTCCTCATAGATCTGGATTTCATGACGATCAAATTCTACATTGAGAAGTGTACAAAAGATAGTTAACACACAGTGAGTACTGTAAAAAAAAAAAAAAAAATTAAGCAGTCCTGCTATATATCAACAGACCACGTGAATATAAATAGTACTCAAAGGGCATTAAGCCTGAAACAAGCTTTCTTGCTTTAAATTGGTATGGGAATAAAATAGTTAGCCCTTCATGCACAACGTAAGGTCAGATTATTACCTTTACTTCCAAGGAGAAAATTCGAGATTGATCAGAATGGGAAAACTATGATTAACAATTAGTGAGTTTTCACAGAATCACAGAACGGTTGAGGTTGGAAGGTACCTCTGGAGGTGATCTGGTCCAACCCTCCTGCTCAACCAGGGCCACCTGGAGATGCTTACTCAGGACCATGTCCAGACGGCTGTTGAATATCTCCAAGGAGGGAGATTCCACAGCCTCTCTGGGCAAACTGTGCCAGTGCTCAGTCACCCTCGCAGTAGAAAAAGCGTTTCCTGATGCTCAGAGGGAACCTCCTGTGTTGTTGCTTGTTGCCTCTGGTCCTGTCACTGGGCTCCTCTGAAAAGAGCCTGGGTCTGTCCTCTTCGCACCCTCCCTTCAGGTATTTATACACATTGATGAGATCCCCCCTGAGCCTTCTCTTCTCAAGGCTGAACAGTCCCAGCTCTCTGAGCCTTTCCTCATAGGAGAGGTGCTCCAGTCCCTTCATCATCTTCTGTATTGGGTTTGCGTGGCAAGGTTTTGGTAGCGGGGGGGCTACAGGGGTGGCTTCTGTGAGAAGCTCCTAGAAGCCTCCCCCATGTCTCATAGAGCCAATGCCAGCTGGCTCCAAGANACCCACGCTGGAGCAGTCTGTTCCTGAAGGACTGCACCCCGTGGAAAGGACCCACGTTGGAGCAGTTCGTGAAGAACTGTAGCCTGTGGGAAGGACCCACGTTGGAGATGTTCATGGAGGACTGTCTCCCCTGGGAGGGACCCCATACTGGAGCAGGAGAAGAGTGTGAGGCATCCTCCCCCTGAGGAGGAAGGAGTGCCAGAGACAACATGTGATGAACTGACTGCAACTCCCATTTTCTGTCCCCCTGTGCCGCTCGGGGGGAGGAGGTAGAGAAAATCGAGAGTGAAGTTAAGCCTGGGAAGAAGGGAGGGGTGGGGGGAAGGTGTTTTAAGACTTTTTTATTTCTCATTACCCCACTCTGATTGGATTGTTAATAAGTTAAGCTAATTTCCCCAAGTTGAGTCTGTTTTGCCCATGACGGTAACTGCTGAGTGATCTCTCCCTGTCCTTATCCCGACGCATAAGCCTTTCCTTATATTTTCTCTCCCCTGTCCAGTTGAGGAGGGGGAGTGATAGAGCGGCTTCGGTGGGCACCTGGTGTCCAGCCAGGGTCAACCCACCACATCTTTGTATGTCCGTATCTCTCTTGCACTGAGAAGGAGCCCAGTACACTCCAGGTGTGGCCCCACCAGTGCTGAGTAGAGGGGCAGGATCACATCCCTCAACCTGCTGGCAACAAAGCTTTCACTTTTTTTCTCTTTTAACACAAAGTTCTTCTTTGACTTCCACCTACTCAGCACCACCATATCTTCACTGGTCACTGTTGCTTTTAAACCACAAAAGCTATCTGATCTATAAAATTTATAATCAAATATTTTACTGCAAATCTTTCAGCTTTGGATACACTAGACTGCACGTTTAGAAGCCTAGAGAACTTTGATTCATATGTAATATTAAGAGATACCTGCATTTCTTGTAGTGAGATACATCATCTTTTTCTTTTTTTTGCTGCTTATTGTTCCGCAGAAAGGTCCTAGAAATAAAAATTGAGACAAACTCATCATTTTTGTTAAATGTGTTTTTCCGAAGCTTATTTACATAAACATATGCGAGTTTAGATTAATTAAATTTACAAGGACTATTTTAGAATTGTATATATTCTAGGGCAGGAGATCACATCTATTTTCATACACATCAAATGGTATAGTAAGAACTGAACACAGAGAAAAAATTAATTTTCCTAGAAAGCTTTGTATAAAGCAGCAGAAAAATCCATCAAACATTTAATTTATTAATTTTTAGTGCATACTATAAAAACATAATTAAAAAAAAAAAGAGCTAATTGTTATGCCCTTCCCACCTCATTTAGCTTTTCCTCAGCAGGTGGCAAAACTGATTCATGTATCTATGAAGACTAAAGATAGACTTTAGCCTTCGTCCTTCAGTCAAAGCCCAAATACAATAATTAGCATTTCGCAATATCCTGTGTATTCTCATACGGCAGTTTTCTAGTATCTATGAAGGTAGGAAAAGCAAAACAAATGGAGTCAGAGCAAAACCTATCCCTGAAATTAATTAAATCTCACCTGAGTTGTCCCAGTCCCTCCTAACAAAGGCCTTTCTCTTCTCTTCCAAGAACTGGCTAGGAATAAGCCCTGCACTTCCTCCTTCTTTGACATGACTAGCCTGGAAAAATAAAAAATAAAAATCATAGGTAACTTGTGAGAAGCATTTTTCTCATCAACATGGTATTGACTGACTTTTACACTGCCAGAGTTTCTCAATGGTGAGTATGGATACATTTACAACTGAGACTTGGAAATTCAAACTCAAACGTGAATATTGAAATTCTGTCTCACGGTAACAGTGTCTTGCCATTGAGTATTAAAATTCAGGAGACTTAAGTAAAATAGATAGAAGTTTCTTTACTGGTTCCCATTAAGTTAATAAGCTCCTATAGCCATAAACCTTTGGCATCAATATCCTAAATGGAATTCTATGGCTCCAGACATTGAACTCTCAGGTGACAAAACTCAAGACTTTCTAGTTCACTAGTACACTTATTTTGTATTCTTGAGCTGCTCCAAACAGGTTCCAGTGCAGCTTATTAACTCTCATTTCGCAGTGAATGCCATTAATACATGCCTAATCATGCCTTCAAGCTTTTTGCACTAAGTAACCACAGATTTAAAATCTTAGTAACTTAAGTATTCCTGGTAATGAAAGTTTGGCTAAGATTCTCTCTAAAATAATTTCATGGCAAGCTCAATTCTCAGCAAGCTTAACACATACAAACACACAGTTACAAAATGTTACACTTTTCTTCTCCGTAACCTGTTGGCCTGTCTCTTGCTAACAGGAACTGTCTGCTTTTCAGTTTGTATGCTTTTCCCTATGACTAACCGATTTTTTCCAGTTAGCAAGTTTCCAGTAGCAGTCTAGCATTTCTAGAAAGCACAAGGAAATCTAACTTTTTTTTCCCCTCAGTGGCATGATCTGCATAGCAATACTTGCAACACACTATGCTGGTTTAATGCATTTCATTTTTGCCACCAATCGAGTGTTTAAGATTTAAGATTTATTTCTCCTGGACTCCCACAAGTTACAAGCTGGAGAATTTGAAAAGCAATACAGAAGACAGCATGTAAGCTAAATGTCAAACTACTCCAGAGTTTTGGAGTGTCTAACTTCTGAAACTAATTAACTTGGCAGTAATAGATTTCCTGCCTTCCCTCACACTTTTTATTCTTTCTTTCTGTTACTACTGTCACTGACAAGCAATAGAATTCAGCAACAGTTGTTGATATATATTCAAATATTTTTGTTGCTTTTAAAGAAGTCGTACATATATTGGCCTCAAGTACTGTTTGGCTCACTATTGCTTGTTATCTAGCAAAGGGTGAGCAATTTAGGGGTGGAAAGGGAAATTTATAATGCTAAACTCTTTGCCTAGATTGCCACTGCCACTTGCATTTTTGAGTATCTCAGTTGAGAAAAGTGTCTTAAAGGTTCACTCATCCCACTTTCAAAGACACTGATGACGTTTAATTGTATGTATAGTGTCTTGAAAAAATAAAAATAGCATAAGCACTGCATTACATTTCTACTGAAGGACTGAATGTAGAAATACAACCTGAAAGCAGGATGAACTGTTAATATTTGAAATAGTGCCAAGCACTTTCATTATGAACATGCATATTACAACTCACAGATGTTGACCACCACTGTGGAAATAAGAGACACATCTTCTCCAAATAACTATTCTCACCCCTCTTCAAATCCACAGGGTTAATTTCCCTCTCTCTCCTCAACTCTGAGCACTCAGGAAGGGGTCCACTTCTTCCACAGTCACTGTCAGGGCAGGCTTACCACAGTTAACATAGTCAACCTAAGACTTTCTGCTAGAAATTGTCCACTTAAACTGATTTTGGAATGTCTAGGCTTACAATACAAGAATAAAGACAAATAAATAGTAGTAATAGCAAAATGAATGTTACATATACAATTTATACCATTCAATTTTGTCTAGTATTTCAATTGTTAATATCTTGCTATTAACTTGAAATTGGATTGCAGTGTAAATATTTTTCTTATACCTACTGTTAAATGAAAGTAGATCACAATTTAAAGAGTTTATTATTAAGGCAACTAGTAAAGCTTTTCCGTTTTTTATTTTATTTTTTTCAATCTTTTTACCTGCCACCAGTTTGGATCTTCCCGGTTTACAATCTGAAGAATTTCTCCTTTAGAAAATTTCAAACCTGCTTCTTTGCATGGGATGAGGTTGTCATTATATGGATTATAATCAAAATGACACTTCACAAAAACCTGAAATGTGTAAAAATTTGCAAAGTTTAAACATTATAAAATACATTCTTACTAATTTATCTGTCAAACTGAAGTAATGTCTTTACCTACAGTATACAAAGTTTGACATGAAAAGTTTGACAAGTTGCATTTGGCAAGTAAAATACAATCTATGGAAAAAACTGACATATATCAGCTGAGAGAGTAGAAATAATCAGCAGTGCAAACCTTGGCTGAAGGAGCTTCATGATAAAAATAAAAAGCCAACTGTTCTATTTGGACAATGTATTACAAAACACTTATTTTTGCATTTCAGTATATACAACACAGTATTCTGACTTCAAATTACTTAAAAATATAAAAAATTCTCAGAATGTGAGCACTGTATTCAAGGCTTGTGGAATCTTAAGAATTAATTTTGCCATGAACTCCACGTTTTAAAACAAACAAGATATGTGACTGCTTAAGACTCAAATTTGATGCAGGGGAAGAAACAGTAAGTTGCATCAGTAGACTGGAAACATCTTTGACTTTTTTCTACCAGGCTGGGGAGCAAAGGAAGCAGTGCACCTGCCTCAAATACAGCACATTCCCTCAGCATCTACTCAATGTAAGCATGGTCTATTATAGTCAGGGGCATTAAGACCCACTACTTGAAGAAGTGTCTTACAAGATGTTCCAAATGCACTGATTTAGAGCAACAAATTACTTCTGCAGCAGAGAAATTGACAGCCTACAGCAACAACAAAAGGATAAGGAATAGCCACCATCCAAGTTCCTACTTAAGTCAGCGAGTTCAAGCTCATCTGTTGAATTCAATATGTTTCTGAATCCTGTGAAACAGATTACTTGGACACTGATCATGTTATAAACACATGCAGTTCATTGCAGTTTAGTGTGATTGTGGCTAGGTCATCAGAGGTCAGTGGATGTCAAAGAACATGCTTTATATGTAGTACAGAAATGCTTAGCAATCTTAGATACTAATTAGAATTTTTTAGGCAGGCATATTAGGTGTGGTATTAATCTACTGAATAAACCCATTTCCAAAATGCACTTAAAGATGAATACAGGTATCTATATTTTAGGCTTCCTGCTGGTATTAAATACACAAAATAATCAAAATATGTCTAATCCAAAATCTTGAAATAATGTTATGCGATAAAGTACCAAGCAGAAGTTCTTTTGACAGAATTGTTAGAAATGTGCTACTGACCTGTTGAGGAATAACAGTGTCTCTGTAGCTGGGGAGAATCTTCAGTGTGACACTGCCACTAATATTTTTCAGCAGTTCCTGCAATTCTTTTGGATTGTTTCCAACCTCATGGCCATTCACCTCCTTAATAATGTCACCTACATGCAGAAGACCTTGTCGATCTATCATTCCGCCATGAAGAATTCGTGCTATTACCAGATCATTGTTCTCAACTCTAAACGTAACACCCTGAAAGAGGGATGTGACACCTAGTTTACCATCGTTTGAATTTCAATTTTATTTTACCATTATCTCAAGCAAAAATATACAGCTATGGGATATTCTTTCTACCCCAATGAAAAGAGACAGTAATAGTTACTACAGTGTAAGAGTTCCTAATACACGGATAAGCATCAGGTGACACAAAAGTGCTTTCAGACAAGGTTTTCATGTGACTGAAAAATGACTATTGTTCTTGATTGCACGCAATCCTGTCATTTTGTATCAGGACCAAACAGATGTTGTGTTATTTATGATAGCAAGTCATTCGGCCTAGGGACTGCCTATTCACTATCCCATAATTTCTTAAAGAGAACAGGATGGAGAACACAGAAATATATTCTTATTTCAACCTCTCAATATTGGTCCTATCACCCATTAAATTACACAACATAATAACAGAAAGATTTAAAACATAATGCAAGAAGTTAGGCACATGCAAACACTTTCACTCGCGCTTTAAATTAAAGCCACACTTGTCTTCAATTACTTACCAGTGGTTCTCCTGCTCTTTTGTGAATTCCAAGAATACGAATAGCATCTACTGGAACAATCTGGTTGTTCACTGAAGAATTATTGACTTCTGGGCTAGAAGGAGGGGAATCGTAACATTTTGAAGCCACAATATCATGTGCTTCCAAGAGTGACTGTAAAGAAACAGAAAAAGCCTTTTTTAAATCATGAAATAACCATTTGCAAAAGGATTTAGGGCTGAATAACCACTGAAACTGCCCTTTTGGGGCCAGATCTTAAAACTCTTACTTCACACAGAATGGAGCAAAAATTCACTTCCATGTTTGTATGAAATACAAGTACTCACATGGCCTGATAAGCCTACTGTCTTGGCAAATCTGCTCTCTTTCGTAAATACAAATGCTTCTCCTTAAGGAAGTATAGGAGAAATGTAATGAATTTGGGAGGAATATGTGAACTTGCAGGGAAGAAGGTGGAAAAAGGAGTACCTAAAATAGTCTTTTACCTAATGAGACAGTACCTGAGCAAATGTTTAAAGTAAACGAACAACCCACTCCAAAAAAAATGAAGATAACTCATCATTAGATACTTGTGTCTAATGTAATAAAATTTTCCTCCACAGTAATTTGGAAGTGACTGTGAATTAAAGTTAATTACAGGTATGCAAGGATTTCTAGCAATCTGCAGAATGAGTGCCTTCTGCTTGCATAAAGCCAAGGCAGAACTCTAGCACCAAATGAATCCAAGCTGACAGAATTTACTTTTTGGAAGACAAGAGCTCAGACCTTATAGTTAATGGCGTTTTCACCAGTCCACATACTTAAGTACGAACCAAAAGGAAGAGATCCAAATAAATATAATCATCTTTGGAAGACAATGCAATTTAGACTTTATTTTCTCATAAACGATACTTTAAGATTTAAAGAAAGTATTTTTAAGACACTACATACGGGTAAAACAAGATCAAACTTGTGAATTAGGCAGTGGAAACTTCCTGTCTTAAAGAGGAAAAGGGTCACCCTATAACCACCATATACAGTAGTTCAAGATAAAACATCCTGTAGCACAGAGTCTCACTGACACATACAGGAAGAAAACAAGCAAGTAGAGGAGATGCCCACTAGGCCTCAGACAACATAGCTTTGTTTCAAACAGTGACCTGGTGAGATATGGTTTTAAGTTAGATCACTGACTGGTGTCAAATAAGTAGCTAAAGAGAAGACACCAAGGACAGGACATCATAGGGACTATCATTCATAGTGACACGCACATGCCAGAGGAAGACAACAAACTACTAGAAAGTAGAGCTGGTGAGCAGGTGACATTTAAGCAAATTTAACAATTTTGCTATGCAGTCTGCTCCATCCTTCTGTGAGTCAACTCTAACCTGGAAGTTGTGCAACCATATTAGTTTAATGCTAAGCTCAACAAGCAAGCCCTCCAAGTGTCACAAACCTGAACAGTCATTTTAATTTGCCCATTACATGATGACCCTGCTGATATTTCAACTTGAGGTTAGAAGGAGGTACTAATTCACCGATTCCCTGCCATTAAGACTGTAAAGACAGCTGCTTATTGTGGCTGCTCTGATACTGTGGACAGAAACCAAATCAAATTAAATAGTAAAAACAATCATTTATTTAAATCAAGCAGCTGTCTGATGGTAGCAATTTCTAATTCTTCATTATGCCTGGCACATCCAATCCAAAAACCAGGAGAACAGATCTCTGTTTTGCAATGTTTGCAAGCAACATTTTTGGATCTTTCTACATTTCCAAAATGAAACCAACTAGTATCAACTACACATTTTAACACATTACCACTGACAAAACCAGGTAGATGCACTAGTAGGATACTTCCAGTTTTCTCTTTTGGTCACATGCTAGAACAAATTGTTCCCAAACTTTCTGGCCACAAACCACTGGATATCTCATGGAGCCTTACACATAACCATGCTTGTACAGCCCCCTGCCGTTATAATTTATGGATTATAATCCGATCCACAGTCAAAAAAGACTACTAAGCAAATAGTCTGTGCCATCCTTTGCAAATTAAGATGCTCTGTAAGATTCTTCAGTTTTTAAATCTGATCCCATCATCCACATTCTGATCCTATTTATTCACTCAGTTTCATGGATAAGCATGAATTCTTTCAACTATTACTTAACCACCTCTCAATCACAAAATCTTTTTCCTGCTATTTACATGATGGCTGAGTCACAGAAGGACTATCAGGGACTGTACATTGCTGCCCACAATTATAAAATGGTTTCTTTAAGAAAAGTAGTTTATTGGTTTCCCTACAACAAGCCTATTACCTTCCCATACCTAACTCTCAGTTCTGAAATTCAAGAATCTATACCAGTTTTACAAGACTGTTTCCAGCCAGCCAGGTGACAGCATACAGTCCTGAAGAACACTTAAACAAAGCCACCTGGCAACAGGGGCCATGTGTCTGTATCCACTGTTGGACTACCCTCCAACATTTTAAGTCACTCACAGCTACTTCCTTATTTCAGTAACCTGGTTGAATGATCTGAGAAATACGGTTGCATGAACTTCACTTGTTTCTTTGTTATGGTATTGGGAAAAGTGATATCCTGTGCTCCGGCAACTCCAGAGCTCCCCTGGAATCCAACCTTTCTCATGCTGGTCTTAGAACACCCAGAAAACCACTGCCGAAGTCTCCAAAACAACATGGAATAAACAACAACCATAAAACGGCTCAAAGTTTCCTCCATACCACATATGTAAACAGGATCAGCTGACTATCCAAGACTGCATAACTGTAGAAAGGTTCTCATGGAAAAAATGGCAATGTTGCTGGAATAAGGCATTTAGAAGAACTCTCTGCGTATCACAAGAGATATCACACAATGGACATACAGTCCTGTGGCAGACAGTATGGCCCCTTTGTGCAAGATACTGTCATAAAGTAATCCATAAACTTAGAACATACTGACTTTACAGTGGTCTTCTGTGGCTGTACTTATTTGACAGATTAAAAAAAAAAAGTAATTCAAAAATCAGTAAACAAAAAAACATCCAAGGCGCTCTACAGTGCTGAAGCCAAGTTCAAATTCAAAATTTGTTTTTCCTAGAAAAATTCTCAGCACAATGTATACAAGTTATGAAGCATTGCCTGTCCTATATAATAACTATTTCCCCAACTGTGATTCAATAGAACAATTAAATTACAAATTGGGGGCTGGGAGTGGGGGGTATACAAAAGAGTAGAACTCCTCTATGGTCTTGAATTTAGGACTCCTTTCCTAACACTTCAGGCCTCAGAAGTACTTAAAATATTTCTGTTCCTCCTTTATGCACTAAATATGTGCTAGTCTTCTCTGATAACACTGTTTAAACATTAGAACTTAATAAATGGACTACAGGCCCCTACTATACATGTGAAAAGAAGAGATTTTTAAAGGCTGTTCTGGAAAAGTAAGGAAATCATTTAAGATCTTGAAGAAATCAGGGGGGCTGGTAAGGAGGCATGAATATGTGGGGAAAAATAACCCTATAAATTAGATCTGCCTAGGAGGCAACTTAAGATCACTTTTCTAAATGAAACATTTTAAAGGTATGATTAGCCATTATAAAGCTAACTATCAGAAGAAAATATTGGCTGCTTTTCAGATTAAGTATTTTATTGCCAGCAGAATGTACTACTTAGGATGAATGGCTTGCATAATTCTTGGAAAGGTGAAAATAACTGAACAAGTTCTTCCATAAGCAGCAGAAGTGATTCTTCTGCACATTTAACCACTCCAATGGTGCGATACTTTCAACTCCTCCCTCTTCCCTCAAGGCAACCTCTCTTACCACTCTTCTCTTCCGCTCTTCAGCTACTGTCTGGCAAGACTTGCTATAGCCTTTTCTATGCACTGCATGTGCCAGCTGGCTCTTCAATACATACTGGCCTGATGGCCAGCCATCAATACTGTGAAACTCATAAGAACTTAGTGTCTTCCACACTTTGAACCCTGAAAAGTTTAGTTAAAACTAAAAGGCGTAAAAAGCGGAAGGGAAGAAAAAGAAAGGAATGAAAGGAGAAGACAGAAAAGGGAGGGAACAGACAGTCAAACAAAATAGTATAACCATACAGGCACCTGTACTCCATAAGCCAGCCCCTCCCCAACGTATCTTCTGTAAAAATGTGTAAAAGAAATGAAGTTCTGTAATTCAGTATTTTCAGCACTAAATGATATGTTCAAATAAGCTACTGCACTGGTGACTTGTATACCACATTTGATACTTGCGTGCCGAGATAGGTTACAACTGTAAGATGACACTGTGATAAAGTGGCACCATTCATCTGTAAAATACAGAATCAGCCTCTAAAACTGTTACACAATAGTGTCCATGAAACTTTAAGAGTCAAGTCAAGGTGGCTTGTTTACACATTTACTGAACTGGAGAAAGGATGCAAATTACATTTTCTATAATTACAAATGACATTGTATTTTTCCTTTCTTCCTTACAGGTCCCCTCCTGCAGAATTTGGAATATGCCTCCTTGCACCAAATGAGGCAGAAAGGATAGCACTTATTTCCCAAGTATTTAGTTAATTTTCTGTTTCCTTTTCAGAGGGAGATACATAGCCTGCCCAAGCCTTAGAAAGAATATTGTATCCACATTTTGGTCTGCAAATTTTCCTAGAAGCTCTTCTAGAGTGGTCATAACTATGATATCAGTTAAATAAAAACACTTAATCAAAATAATACTACTTTGGCCTCAGTCGTCTTTGTTGCCTGCCTCCAGATGGGGAATGGAAGCACAAAATTAAGGGCCGAAAAGTACACCCTGATTTTAGGCTTCCAAACTGAATCACATCAGATCTACTAGGTAGCTAGCTGCTTTTTGCCTGTACGCAGCAGCCAAAACTGTTCATTGTTTCTGCAAATGAGACTGAAGGCCTCACAACAGGCACTTAGAAAACAAACAAACAAACAAACAAGTTAAAGCTGCTTCAGACTTTTTTTTTTTTTTCAAATGAACTCTAATTCTGACAGAGTGAAGGATAGGTTAGTTCTCCAGGGCAGCATTTAACTATCTTAACCATCAAACAGTCTTTGCTCTTCCTTTCATACCTAATTCTTTCTGTACTATCCAGGTTTTGCAGCAAATGAAGTAGGGAGCTCTAGAAATAGCTTATTTCTTGTACACACCCATGACTCACTCAACAGTATAGTGAAAGAAGCAGCATGCAATCTTGTTCATAGCATGCAGTAATCATGGCATGAATTTTTCAGCTGGGTTCCAAGGAAGAATCAACAAACTGTGAACCAGTAAGTCTGATGTTGATACTAAACAAATTAGAAGTTTCCACAAAAAACAGAATGACTGGACAAAATAGATCATGGGAAAGCATCAACATGCTTTAATAAAGGGAAGTCATGCTTCTCAAATCTAGCTGAGTTCCTTGAAAGAGTCACAAAGCATGGCAGCGAGGCAGTTACAGTTGATAATATAGATCAATTTCCAAAAGGCCTTTGATAGACTCCTTTATCAAAGTCTTTTAAAGAAACAAAGCTACTATAGGATAAGCAGTAAGGCTCTCAAGTGGATGAAAATATTGGTTAAAAGACAGAAAAACTGGGCCCAGGAATATAGTATAAGTTTTCACAATTCATGTCACCAGGGGATTTCCCCCAGGCATCTGGGCTCAGTTCTACACGTGCCAATACACTGACATGTCAGATAAGTGATCTAGGAAATGGGGATGAGAAGTGAAATGACAGGGTTTGCTGATACTGCAGAACTATTCAAGGAGTAAACCAACTGACTGTAACCTGCAGGAGCACCTCACAAGCGACAAGGCAAATTAAATTCAACACAGACTGCAAGGGAAAATACAATCCTAATTTAACATATTAACTGACAGACTCAGAAGTGGTATCTCAGAGGTGTAAACAGTACAAAACCAAACCAAACCAAACCAAAAAAACAACCCACTTGTATGTTTACTGAGCCTAGAGGTACCTCTTCTTTACTGAGAGGGTGGTCAAACACTGCAACAGGCTTCCTAGAGAGGTGGTCAATGCTCCAAGCCTGTCAGTGTTTAATAGGCATTTGGACAATGCCCTTAATAATACACTTTAACTTTTGGTCAGCCCTGAAGGGGTCAGGTGGCTAGACTAGGTGATCATTCTAAGCCCCTTCCAACTGAACTACTCTACTCCATTCTATTCCATTCTATTCACTAGCTGTTAAAAAGACAAACCAAATACTAGGAATTTTTAAGCGATGAGTAGGAGATGCGATGGAAATTATTACACCACTTCATAAACCCATGCTGCTGTGAATGACTCTGGGAAGCTGTATACAGCTTTGCTTCCCTTCTTTTTATTTATTTGAGACAGCGAGACATACATATACAATGAGGTCTCTCAAATCACAAGTAACATGGAAAAGTTGATTAAGAAAAACTGTTCAATCTCTTCTTACACAAGAGCAAGGGGATATGAAGTGAAATTGACAGGAGACAGTCTCAAAAACAAAACACTATCATCTCCACTCTGCTGGGGGATGTTGTTAATGACAGATTTTTACATGGGTTCAAAAAAACAACTGAACACGTTGATGGAAGAGAACACCACCACTGGTGGATGATACTAGTTCTCACTCAGAAGTCTGAGCAACAAATCACAAAATCCTCACAAAACATTTTGGAAGGTATCACTGTTGGCTTGTCCTAGCCTTACAGTCTTCACTAGATGCCTACTGCTGGGGAGAGGAAAGGAGAACACAAGAGATATTTATTACATGGACCTTTAATGTACAATTAGGAAGCACTAACAGAAGATCAGAGCAAAGTTGTAAAGTTAACGTAGCACATATGCAACTTCAAGTCTGCTCTTTATAAATAAAACAACAAAAAATGTACAAGAAATAGCGTAAATATTGGCATTTTTATTCACCAGCTACTCTGGAACTTCTAAATTAAATGTGTAAGCGGCTTAAGCCAGAACTAATGGAGTAACTGACACCAGCATCATGTTGTGCCTCTCTGTAAATGTGACTACTAAACAGGAATGAATGCTGGGTTTGTCTTACTATTGGTTATTTGCCCCAATTAAAATTCTTACTTTATCTCAGTCTCCTACCACAAAGATTCTTTACCCAGTTGGTCTCTGGTCTTTGCCATCTCTCTTCAGAGATCATCGCTACAGTACCTTTCAGAGTCAGTCTACTCCCAGCAAGTTCTTCGCTTATCAAGTCCTTTTTATCTTTTGATTCATCCTCTTCCACTTGTCAGCTTTAGTTTCTCTATCTAACACAACGGATCTTTGTCAGGTCTGTCACTGCACCATTTGGCCCCCAATTCCAATCTTTTTGCATTGTAACTACCAATTCCTCCAAACTCATCCTCTCCTTTTCCAGCACCAATTTCTGCTAAGGGAACAAAGACTGATTTGAGGGTTTATTCACCAGTAAGTCTCCAAATGATAGTCTTTGATCCCTTAGTTATGATGTCCTTCTGGACAAATAAGAGCACAAGGGAAGCCAACATACTGCTCTTCAGAAGAGGAAGAGGAACTGTCAGCACTGAGAACAGCTACTACTTCAAAAGCTGAGCTCTTACAGTGTTCCTTCTTCCAACAGGCCACAGCTTGACAGCATTTCCAGCATTTATCTATGTTAAATGGTAATGCACCTCACTGCTATGTTTGTATAACTAAAAATTTAGAAAAAAATGTGTGTTTAAACTCATATACCCCAAAAATGTCTATGACTCTATACCTGTCTGCCAAAAGAAGCACATTTATACTGTGGCAAAAGGTTTGCTTATGTTAATCTACAGGATACCTGTAGCTAAGTACTAAAGTCAGCTGAAGCCTGCCAGAAAGTCCATAATCTACCAAGGATTTACAAACCCTAATCTTCAAGGGTCAGTACAGAAGCTGGTAACAGAATGGCAGCTATAGAAAAACATCTGCTTTTGACAAGCAGATGTCAAAACTTCATTTATGTTAAGTAGAGCAACAGTGAGAGGGATGCAGAGTCTCAGGCTGCAGTGCAGATCGCATCACAGGAGAATCACACTCCTTCATGCTGCAAGCTGTACATCTTACACATGAGTATGAATGCCAACAGCTGAACTGAAGTGCAGAATGGTCAGTATCAGGAACTGAGATCACCTGGAAATGCTAAGGATGAAGCCTTCAGGGAATTGTTATGGAAACTCCAGTCACATAGGAAGTAAATGTTTGTCCAAGACTTATAACAGAAACTCAAGTGGATTTTAATACAATGAGTGAAGATATTCTTGAGGTGATATCAAAGAAAAAAATCATGCTCATTCTTAACCCCACATGGCTCCTGCTTTACCCTTCATTCGGAGTAAAATCGTACATATTAAACTTTGCTACAGTTCAGGTTTTGTTTCATTATTATTCCTGGATCCATATGTGGACACTGATACAGTAAGTCGGTAATATACAGTAAAAATGTGGCACCTGAAAATGAGGCTCCTTGAGTATTCCAACCAATTCTGCAATATTTTCATCTTTATTTATTAAGGGACTGATGTCTTCAAGAATTTCATTCACCAGCTCCAGGTTGTTGTCACTGACAGCCTCAAGTTTAGAATCTTCCAGTCGCTCATGAGCCTGTAACATTAAATATATAAGACTATACCATAAATAAGTATAAAGTAGTTCCAATTTATAAACCTTTTAATTCATTTCTTGGTGCAACCTTTAGCAGGAAAGCCAGAAAAATTACATATAGTATAATCTGTATATTTTATCTTTATAACTGCTGAAGGATTTTGCATGCTTAACTATGTAACCCAACAAACTTTATAAGCAGCACCTGTCAGAGATGCTTGTATGTCATTATTTCCTATAAACTCTATGCTATATACACCAAACAGTCCTCTCTGAGCAGTGTAAGGCCGCAGATCTTTTCTGCTTCAGAACCCAGTACAAGTACACCTTCTAGAAGAAGGACAAAAAAGGAACTATGGGATCTGCTCGGGAAAAAATAGTCTGCAAGAGAAGCATCTACCTCAGGCTCCTCTCATTCAAACACCTTCAAAACAGCAAATTCTGAAGGAAAGTCTGCATAACTAAAGGAAATTCTAAAGTAAAGTCTGTGGCAAAGGCAGCTAACAGTATCCAGGGCTGCATTAAGAACAGTGTTGCCAGAAGGTCAAGTTCTATTCAGCACTGGTGAGGCCACACCTGCAGTACTGTGCACAGTTCAGGACATACTGGAGAGAATCCAGTGAAGGGCCACAAAGAGGACGAAGGAACTGGAGCACCTCACCTTTGAGGAAAGGCTGAGAGAGATGGGACTGTTTAGCCTGGAGAAGAGAAGGCTCAGGGGGGATCTCATCAATGTGTATAAACACCTGAAGGGAGGGTGCGAAGAGGATAGAGCCAGGCTCTTTTCAGTGGTGCCCAGTGACAGGACCAGAGGCAATGAGCACAAACTGAAATACAGCAGGCTCTGCCTGGACATAAGGCAACACTTTTTTATTGTGAGGCTGACTGAGCACTGGCACAGTTTGCTCAGAGAGGTTGGAGTCTCCCTTCTTGGAGATATTCAAAAGCTGTCTGGACATGGCCCTGGGCAACCATCTCCAGGTGACCCTGCTTGAGCTGGGAGTCAGACCAGATGCCCTCCCAGAGGTACCTTCCAACTTCAGCCATTCTTAGAATCATCATAGAACCATTAAGGTTGGAAAAGACCTCTAAGATCATCAAGTCCAACCATCAACTAACACCACCATGACTCCTAAACCAGGCCCTGGAGTGCCACGTCTACACCTTTTTTGAACGCCTCCAGGGTTGACGACTCCACCACCTCTCTGGGCAGCCTGTTCCAATGCCTAACCACTCTTTCGGTAAAGAAATTCTTCCTGATGTCCAATCTAAACCTCCCCTGACGCAACTTGAGGCCATTTCCTCTTGTCCTATCGCTAGTTTCTTGGGAGAAGAGTCCAACACCCGCTTCACTACAACCTCCTTTCAGGTAGTTGTAGAGAGCTATAAGGTCTCCCCTCAGCCTCCTCTTCTCCAA
>WAAD01036680.1:4103-20853 GCA_013389945.1 Fregata magnificens | reverse complement strand
TATGACTTCTTTTGTCATGTTCTTCCTGTCTTACAAGAAACAATAAGAGACTCAGTACACTGTGAAAGGGTTCCACTAGCCAATATCTGTTTTCTGATGCTTCCCCTTCTCCTTGCTCCCAGCAGAGCAGAATGATGGGGTATGTTTAGGCCAGGAGACTTATGAATTTCAAGAGACACTGCCTGCTTGGATTTTCCCTACTCAGGTCATTATTTTAGTACTTTCTTAAGCAAAGGACTTTTTTTTTTTTCTTGAATAAGCTAGTTTTTTGTGTGTGATAGGATTTAAAAAATGCCAAATCACATCTAGCTGTTCATCGGAATGTTTAACACCACTGGTTGAGACACAGGTGCATAGCGTCAGTGGTCTGTGTTTCTCCCTCAATAGATGTTGCTGTAAGATTTTTTTTTTTACCTTGGAAATCCAGCATGAGTTCATTGAGACTGAACTGAACTTTAATGTGGAAATATATGATCATTATGTCATCAAGTTTATTCTCTCAAGTTGGGGAAAAATAGGTAAAATATCTGTAAAAACCTTGATCTCTTTCCATGTTCCATATTGTAAAAAGTCAGCACAACAGATCAGACCAAGAAGCTCCTAAAATGAAGTTTGAGTGAAACCCTTTCTTCACCTTTTCTAAATTGTATTTGTAGTCCAAATATTTGAAAAGCTCCATTATTATGTTGGCATACATTGTTGCTAATAACAGCTTCCAAAGGAGAGCTGGGCATTTAATACAACTCTCAAATTTTTTACATAGAAAGTGGAGTCACATGGAAATGCTAAATATATCCTAAATAAATAATTGAAATTTGCATATCATAGGGAAGTGTCTGCCATAGAGAGGTTGATTATAATGAGATTTATTACACAGGGAAAACATTTTTATATGCTGATGCAATTAGCTTTGAAAACTTGCAGTAGTGTGCCAGTGTTGCTTCCAAGGCAGCAAATTCATTGACTGTGTTCAGGATAAGTAATAGGACTAGAATGAAAGCATTGTCTCTGCAGAGGCAATGTGGGTACACCCTGGTGCTTAGTTTTCTTGCAGTAAGGGTTATGCCATCAAGTCTTCTAGTTTCAGCTGGTTTAGGGCTTGTTCCATCACTGTTACAAAGTTTTGCCACTGAATTTAGTCAAACTTGACTAAAAATTGCTTTGGTATCCTCTGGAGTTTTCAGAGCTCCATTAAATATTTTCAAATAGCATATTATTGCGGCTAGAGTTATTAATTAATGCCAGATCCAGTGCCCTTTGAAATCAACGTGGTATTTTTAAGGCTCTGAACTTCAGACCACATACTCAAAGACAAGGAAGTATGTAAATGTAATGTGATTTCCCATCCAAGATGAATACATGCTTCTGATCATATCTGTATGAAATATTTAGATCCTGGTTTAAAGCATTTCAGTGCTACTTTAACATTAAGCACATGAGTTGTCAGTCAGACTGTTTGGTCTTAGAGTTAGCCATGAAGCTGAGAACTTAGTAATCAAGAAAGTTCTAAAAGTAGTACTTAAGACTTTTCTTTTAGTTAAGAAATATTTTCAAATAAATTTTCCTCTCTAATTCTCAGATTCCGAACTCATGGTTTGCTAGGTCATTGGAAATGTTCTCCTTCAAAATTACTCACTCAGAATAATAAGGGTCTTTATACAAAGTGGCCTATTATCATAAATTAATAAAGTGCAGCCTCTTAAGCAAGGGGAGAAGATTGTATGAAGAGTAGATCTCAGTCACGTACAATATCTCCTTCAAACATGGGGAATTTTCATGAAAATTATAGTACTTCAAAAATTCTCTTTCCTTAATCTTTGCTAAAATTACTTGACTTATGTCATAAATCACTACTTCTAACTACCTAAGGTTATCTACTTTAAATGGTAATGAGCTTTATGTTTGAAACTTTACAGGATTGCTGGTAGGTAATTCTAGAAGAACATCTTAAAAGAGAATTTGGGACTTTAAGCATTACAAAACAGAATGAGCTATTTAAATTAACAAGCAAGCTGTTAGTCAGATTAACAATTAGTGTAGTGAAAAAAATATCACAGTTAGGCAAACTTCATTAATGTGTTGCAGTAGAAACAGCTATTTCAACAATTTCTCAATAATGAAAACTCTTTGAATTCTACCCTGTCTCTTAGTCTATAAAATCATGTAAAGTTACACAGGATCAGGGAAGAGGAGCAGAGGAGGGGAAGAATGTAAAGCTGAACTATTTGTAGCTTGAACTGGATGAAAAAGAAAAAAAATAGATAAAATTATTTTTTCCATTTTCCCATACCAAAACACATACAGCTAATCTTGATTAACTATGTCACGGGATAACAAACAGATGGGAAGAAGCGAGTCTGAGTTAAAAATATAATCCCAGTAGTTATGTACTTTTCAGGGCAGAGGAGGGAGTGACTATTACAGAAACCTCCTGGGTAATACCACACTAAAAACTTTCCGTCTGCTTGTACAAAAGTTTGATAATGCTCAGCTAGATCTTGAAAAACTGTTAGTTATGCTTTACATGGGTGACAATGCCAAGTACATCGTTTTAAAAAGCTCATCCATCAATCTAAGGTTATAGACTCTTTCTGGCAAATGTGCAAATGAAAAAAAAATTGATGAAAGTATGAAGCAAACTTGCTTGTCTTAAACGAAATGGGATGTAGATTTAATCAAATGACAACACATGTTCTGACGAACCAAAAAGGCCGTCCAGGCCTGTATGGTGATACTCATTGTTTTATAACAATTTGAGCTTTCTGCTTTTCCATTGCTCATTGTGGAATGATGTTCCCAGACTCTGTGGGGAGAGGAAAAAAAGACTGTGTGTTCAACTCTTTCTGCTTTGTTCCTTTGAGAACTTTCTATGGATATAGCACTTGTGAGAAGGATTCAGCTTTTTTCTATATCTAGTAGGATTTTATTCTCCTTATTTGTTCTCTTATTTAAAATCATATATCTATCAACTGTTCATACATTTTCCTATTCTGGAGCATCCAGAAAGCTGGCTCAAATTCTTTTTTTCCGGTGATTCTAAGACTTGCACCTTTTCCCTTTCCTCATATATTATTTAGCCAAGTGTTATCTTGGTTGCCAATATGTGTAAGAAAACAAGCAAGTTGTGGAATATGTTTCTCATACACTGCTAACTGCTCCAGAGAGATCAATGTATTTGGTACTACTGGTATCATTGAGCCAAATCCGTCAACCATTAACTCAGTTTTGCCAACATAAAAAGAGGCAGTATTTCATACAAAAAGTTTCCATTCTGTGAAATTCGCTACCACAACAGCCCACCCTGCCTGACCAAACAAACAAACAAACCAGCAGTGAGTGTAAAACTGATGGTTTGGCAGGGTGCGTTACAACCAGATCATCTTTTCCAGGTCGTATGCTCATAATTGCAGAGTTTGATAAGGAATGTTTTCCTGTGTAGAACATAGGAAATTTGTATTAGTGCACTGATTGTTTAGTTGAAAGAAGTGGTTTGTTTTCGTAGTCCGAGAGTGCTTGTGCAGATTTCTTTCCTACAAAGTAAAAGCTGTTGGCTTTTGCTGGAGGGGAAAACACAGGCTTTATGGCCCATTATGGAAAATGTTGCAGTTCATTAAGATGCGGTGAGAGAAGAGAAGGTTGTATAACTGAGTATATCAGCTTGCGGTGAATCTCTAATTCTTCATCAGTAGATTATGTTAGGTTAGTTACGTCCCTCTTCTCAGTGAAATCCCAAGGCTCTGCTTAGTCTTTTGTGGCATTGAAAATCCTTGTGATCTATTATCAGATTATCCTTGAAAGAGTACTATATGTTTCACTCCTAGAAATAAGCAATCTGCTCTCCAGCACTCACCATTACGAGGAGTCATTTATTACAGCAGAACTTTGTCATTCAATTATGCTTTTGTATAGAGCGCATGGCCAAAAATCTCAATCACAAGTGTCTAAAGTTGGTGAAAGAAGTTGTCGGTGCTCCAAACTTCAGAGATGCTGATCCGACGCTGAGGTGCCTGAGTGCCAATGCTCGTGGCAGAGGAGCCCACCGCAATCATTTGCAGACTTCTGATCCTTTTGCTTTCTCATTTTTCAGGCTATGAGCATTCTCCAATGGCATGTGAAATACTTCTCCTTCTTTTGTAAGTTATTTTTCTCAGCATGGAATGAAATGATAAAAGTGAAAAATATTTAGCTAAAGCTTTAATTACTTTAGCCTACTTATTATGTTCAACACCTTGCTGTATGCCTCATTTCAGCTTCTTTTGATCCACATTTTCCTGAGAAAACCTGATTATAGGTATTACAGGTAGAGGCCTGACTAACAGTAAGACTTGTGGCATAGCAGAAAACCTGTCAAATTCGTAACCTAGTTGTTTTTATGAGATATGTTTTGTTATGCTATGTGGAAAAGGATTTAAATAACTGATCATTCCTTTCCCCAAATAGGTCACCATTCTTTTATAGTTAACTGTTGCTAGTGGTTATAGTTTAACTGTTTTTATGCCTGAGACAGGAATTCCTTATGTTTCTGTATGCAGTAAATGATGTTTGTTAGGGATAAATCAACGTATTGACATAGCATAGTATCAGCAAAGCTAAGTGAACTTGTGTAGCCCAGATGGGGTCTGGCTTTTGTTGAACCTTGTGAAATCCACTAGCCAGGAAGTACTTGCCCTTGCAGTAAGCCCATTCCTTTCTTAAGCCACAGGCAAAGTAAAAGAATATCATAAAGCAACGGGAGGATGGTGTAGAAAAGGTAATTGCATCTATTCTGTTCATTCCCAGAGGCTCAGAAGGCAGGAACAGGAGCTTCTGTGGCAGAAAGTTAGTCTTTGAGAGTATAGAGACCCTGAAAAGAGAGAGCAAAACCTCAAAATGGCCTTGCTCAGGAAGGAAGCTTTGGACTTAGGCTCCTTTTGAACCATCTGCTACCGTGTATTCTCTCAGCTTTTACTGCTTCCCTCTTCAAGTCACTCCAGAATTTATTGTACACCTTGCCCTTGCCTGCCGACTCTGCTGTGGGGTCAGTGGCTGGCTAACATATGCAAGAGGCTGTTAAACGCAGTACAATGGAGACAAATCTCCTCAGACCAGCAGTAAAAATGGTGCACAATCAGGATTTGTATTAAAAAAAAGATTTTCATCGGTCTTTTATTTCGGCAACTTGGATCACGATTTATTTGTATTTATACTAGAAATAATATATATTCAGATGAAGTGTTGATCTTTCAGTGCAACTGCTGGGTCAACAGTATTATTAAGTCTTTCCTCTGCAACGTGGTACTATAAACGTGGCCCAATTTTCTACAATTGTTCCTATTTTATAAAATGCATGTTACTTCTGTTTGTCATTGTCTCCTGTAAAACTCCCCTCATTCTAATTGTGTGTCATCCCTTTCCTTTTGTACTGAGAAAACATACTCCATTAACTGACTCATGCAACAGTTACTAGTTCTCAGCGTTTCCACGGTGCTGGTGCAATAGTTGTTTCTTTAGTGACTCCTTCTCTTGAGTCCTAGAATACTATACCAAGATAGTACTCGAACAGGTTAATTCTGGTAAACAATTGTTAATTATTCTTTTCAGAGAAGAAGTGAAAAGTCACATGAAGTAGCAAAGCTTTCAAATTTTCATCACTGTACTGTACTAGGAACAGGGCCCTGCAATTCCTTACCAAATATCCTGTTTGAATCTGGCAGCGAAAGACCGTCATTAGAGAGGAGCAATGAAGGTGTGACAGCACCTTGGGCAAGCTACCAAGTGCATGCAAAGGTCAGCTAGTGGATGAAAGGGGAGTGCAAGAATTAAATGAAAGGAGGAAAAGGCCAGTGTTATGCTGACGTTGTCATTAAGGAAATCACTGAATACATGGAACAAGTCTGACATTTACTTATACAGTGGTAGAAATCACTACACTGTGTGTACTGCATGTTTTCCTGTTCAGTCAGCATATCATACAGCTGTGATAAAGGGGACTGTAATCATTTCACAATAACAGTGATACAAAATTGTTCATTGACTCAGCTTTTTCTCCATTATATGAAATATATTCTAACTGGCCATGTAAGTCAATTTCTTTCATTATGCTTCTTTCCACCTCTACAGATATCATGGCCGTAATCATCCTTTTAAAATGATTTCTCAGATGTTGCTCCTCTCTGTACAAATAGCCCACCTTTCCTCTATCTTTCTCTTAAACAGGTATGTTCACTAAATTACTCTAACCGGCCATCATACATTGTAAAGTCTGGTTTTAGTTATAGAGCTAGAAAATTTCACTGTAATGCCGCTTAATGAGAGGAGTCGTTCATCAGGCCTGAGTGACTGGTAACTCCGTCACGGACTGCGGTGTGGTGCATTTCTGCATTCAGCAGTTTAATATGCACATGGAAGAGTTGACTTTCCGTTGGAGTCATCCAAATTACATCACTTTGGCAATATAAAGAGGTCATAAAAGGGTAAAACAGCCTTTGGAAATACTCCCCACTTTGGAGGTGTTCTGGGGTTACAGGCAGGCCCAGAATGGTCAATTATCTGGCTCTTCTGGACAGGTGGATGGCTCATAAGGGACGCTCGCAGCCAGAATATGAATTAGAGTAGCTTTAAACTTTCTTTAATTGATGGCAGGAGTTCAACAGGTTCCCAGGCAACCTGAAAATACAAGGAATACAAAGGTGATTCAGAAAGTTTGGTAGTAAATTTCCCCCCTGCGGAACTCAGTAACAAAATTCATACTGAGTTTGAGGGTGGCAGAGTGGGAGGCCAGATTTAATGCTTGGCGTTTGATCTTCTTGGAAGGTGCTTGTAGCACTGAGCCAACAACCCTTGGGGTATGACACATGGCCTGTTTATTTCAGTTTCATATCCTGTAAGTGTCATTCCTTCTGCAGTTTCTTTGTCTGCGTTGGAAGGTCCATTTGCACAAAGAATGGTATTAAAATTAACGTCCATCCAAAGACATGAAAAGGTGCTTCAAACATCGATCAGTTATATTTTACCACATGCTGATGGGACGTGCTATAATACTGCCTTTTCACAGGCCACCAAAAAGGGATACAAGAGGAACGTTGGTGCTGCAGCACTAATCTTTGGCTATTGTTGTGAAATTATCATTGCAAAGTCAAATGGAGATGTTCAGCAAAGGGATAGCTGTGACCACTTAGCATGGCCTACACTCCTCCTTGCTATTACTACTCTGCGAACAGTCCACCCCAGCCTCAGCATGCTCCCTACTCAGCCAACGGCTGTGGCAGCGTAGTAGCAGCGGTGCTCTCACAAATCCTGTTTGGCTCTTGGGGCAAGGGAGTGGTAACATGCAGTTGGGGAAAAGTGGTGCCTTAAATTTTTCCAGCTGTTTCTACAGTCGTGTGTGTAAGCATGTGAGAAGGTCACGCAAGGACACACTAGTAGTTGAAAACGCTCTGGAAGGGAGAAAAGGGTAATCCTTGTTGATTGCAGGCTCCTTACTCAGACCTTGAAGGAGGGACACGTTTCCACCCAGGATCCTGACTCTTCCCAAAGACTCAATAGTTTGACCACTTGCAATGGAAAGCCAAGAAGTGTCAGAGTATTACCTACGCTCTTAGTCAAATCAGCTCTCCCAGTGGCTGTTAATCCTTTACTGATGGAGTTGAACCCCAAGGACATGTAGATGCAAGCTCGCTGTACCAGGTGGTCTGAAGCCAGAGAATGTTTTTTGTAGTGTAGATGTAGTCTTTGTCTTCTTATAAGTGTTACCAAGCAAGGCCAAGGTCATCAAAAAGGTCTGTTTTGGGGCTGACAATAGATAGAGGAGTTTCTCAGTTCTAGCCACAAAAAGTCTGTTTTTTCTGAGTTAGAGTTGTTTCTTTTCGTGTTATGTTTCCTTTCATGGCATCAGTTTAGTTTACCTCCAAGAAAAAAGAAGAGGATATACCAAAGGATATGACCTTATTATTTTATAAATGATAAAATGACTGAGGAATATGGGAGAAAAGTTCCATATTTTGGACTTTATCCTTCAGATAAAATTCAAGTCCATACTGATAAGTTACTGAATCTGATATTTCTGATAAAAAGATCACAGAATGAAGAAATGAATCATTCCATTCCTCTCAGTGCAGGATGGGCTTAACAGGTGCCACTGGTGGGTTGTTTACTACTATTCAATTCCGCGAGCTACAGTCTAGCCCAAGCAGGGATTTCTAACTTACTCCACTGTAGACCTATTGGCAGAGCCCCCTCCATAGGTACTGGACTATAGCCCATGTAGCCAGAAAGGAAATAGCGTGTCAATCAGATCCACTGTCAGTATAATAAAAAGGAGATCTCTCAGAAAAAAAATACTCACTGACATTGTTTCTTTTGTTCTCCTGGGCAATACAACAGTAATAGATTGATAATAATCAAATTATCTGCCTCCTAAGGAACTATCTTTGTAAACGAATACATTTCCTGTATTTGCAGATACGATAAACCAAAACCAAACGACGTACTTGGGTAAAAAGACGTATCTAGGATGTATTTCTGCCAGTCCTACTGCTCCAGAAGTTCTGTATTTAGAGTCTGTCTTTTGTTTCTGTTCCTTCATAGTTGAAATGTCTTCTGTTTCATTTGCTTTCCTATTTTCAGCAGTTTCTGTGACAATGTCACATAGTCATTTCTGTTAGATGATCGTAATTGTTAGCTAGAGCTTGTTAGGAGTTTAACAAATGTATAACCTACCAAAATTAACAACAGACTGTGAAAAACTGAACAATGCGTTTATTCTTATTTCTGTATGCTTTGAAAAAATGTGCTGCAACTAACCATTTTCAGTTAAAACATGAACACTTAAAAAAAAAGGAGCGGGGAGCTGAATTTAATATCCATAATATAACAAGGGGGAATGAATGCAATACATAGAATATACTTTTAAAAAGCTAGATGCCTGTTACAACATGAAAATTTTGCACTCATGATATTTTTGTTACAAAAGTAGTTTCATTCGTAATAATTGAAGTACGTGAGTTGCAGCTAGTATGAATATATACATTTTTATAGTTTATATTTTTATAATAAACCTATCATCAGAAAGTCAAAGTGCCTGAAGTGTTGAAGTAATCATTCTAACTGATTCAGGAAAGTCCTGGTGATGGTGACTAGGTACCATGGTTAGAGTCACATTATAAATACATAAAAGCAAGATGGGTAATTTAAGGAGGCAGAAGACTTCTCAATGTGTCAAAATGCCTACTGCAGGTAGCAAGTAAGCTTTGAAGACATTCCAGCTGCTGCTGGAAAAGGCCAAGTTGCATCTTGAAAAGATAATAATAAATAATGTCCAGTAAGTTTTAATCATGGGCAATTTAAAATAGTTTTTTTAGCCAAGGTCATACTTGTAATATGTGATGAGAAATGTTAAATGTAGAAGCTTTATACCAACAAGAGTGTTTTGTTTCAGAAATGGATTTATTTTCTGAGGCTGTCAAACCATTCCAAGTAGGAAATAATCACCCAATAGTAATTACTACAAAAAAATGAAATAACCCAGCATTAAAATGCTGTTTTATCTGGTAGATCTCGTCCCTAAACAGATAAAACAGTTAGGGTGGTGCTTGAAACCGAGTTACTGTCCAGATTGTGCAGCACGCTGTCTGATTTCCCTGAGCTTTTTAAAGAGATGTATCTCTCTGGTATAGATCCCCGTGGTCTACTTACAGAGAAATTTCATTACCATGCTGTGCGGTCCTCACGGTGCTGAAAGTAAAATATTGGATTGACAGGCACTCGTTGTGGAGGAGGGCTTATTGATGATGGAAAGACTGATTCAATCTCTAATCCTGAAGAACGACCTGCCACCTGGAGTGATAGTATACAGATGGGTGCAATCTAAACTCTCTTTCCGCCTCAAGTTGCGTTTGGCTGCAGATTAACAATGTGATTCCATATAATGAAGATGGTTGTTTGGTGCAGTGGCAATTTTCCATTACTGACATGCAATGTCAACAGTTCTGACAAAGCTATAAGGACAATGTTTAAATGTGCTACATCTGGCTGGGATGGTTGCCAGGTTATTAACAGCCCCATTAAAATTACCTGCAGAGATCTGCTTTGGTAGAAGAGAATGTAGAGCACTGTTTTCCCTGCAACTATCTACGCAGGCGTAATAACGGTCCGGTAGCACACGCTTGGAATAATACAGTGTTATGGTAGTGGTAGCAGCTTTTTTACAGTTTTATTTTGGTGAGGGAATATTTTATAGCTTTAATTGTACTGAATCTAATTCCTGTGGCCTTACTCAGGCAAATATCCCGTTGAAGTCAATGACAATTTCACCCTAGGGTGGAGTTACATCAGTAGGTCTTGATTTTATTAATGATATTTCCAATAAAAATACTCTGAAGATGTATGCATACACATAAACTTTTTTAAAGCGATATATGAATGTCCTTTTAATTATCCTTTTTTTTTCCCTTTCCTCTTGAATGACTATGTAACACTCCCAGTGAAGCGTATATAATATGAAAGGGTTTTAAGGCATTTTTCTGAGTAAGAGTAAAGGGCCGTGCTGTCCCAGAGGACACTGCAGAAGGCACAGCACATTTTCTGGTGAGACTCCCCCATTCCTTTTGAATGCAGAGGGAGCACTTGCCAGTATAATGATAAATGGGCTTGTGACTAGCTCTCTACAAGCAGTTTTTAGTCCAAGTTGAAGCATTTCCTCTAAGTTGAATACTGGAATGCTGGAGAAGGTTCTCACACCCTCTCTCTTACCAATCCGTATAGTGTCTGCCATAATTTACTTCCAAGTTGTGTCTCTTCGTGTATGTCTAAAGGATCTCTGCATCCTGAATAATCCAGCAGCTGCCTGCTTCTCATCCATATAGCTTGCGAACAAAAGTCCACGGCTTGCGGTGAGGTTACCTGGGAAGTGCCTGGCGGCGCGCTGCCTCACCGGCTGTGCTCGGGAGGGCTTTGCTGGGGACAATGTAGAAATCCTGTCCGTGTTGGCAGCGAGTGTGATCTTCAGGATGACTTCGGGGTTAGTTCATAATGTGCAATGAGAAAAGGAGCCCAAATGTGGTCATCTTAGCTTATTATGGGTATGTGATCAATGGTGTCAATAAAAAACCGGGGGCATTTCACATCTGATTATAGTTCTCTGGGATGCTGTAGTGAGTAAATTCATTTCTTTGCAGCCTGATGAAAAATACAAGTCTTTGAGTGCTTTTGTGTCAGAGTGCACAGGCTTTAGTCTGTGTCCCTCCTGCTTCAGCTGCCTGAACAAGAAGAAGAATTTTCAAAAATTTGGGGCAATGCAAGGGCTCTTGACATTTATTACACATGGAACTTTCCACATGTGGCAGAAATACAAGACTAAGTTTAGAACAAGCAATATGACTTAATGTCTGTTATGCCATATGTTTTCCCTGCTGCTGCTGTACCAGAGAAAAGGGATGTGGAGTAACCTGACCTCATTCTGACCGTGGCTGTGTTTGTAACTCCTTGGGGCTGCTACAGCCGCATGAAGAATTCTCATTCTGCTGCACCACAGAATAGGCAGATAAAACACACATCTGTGACAAGACCTGGAGCAAAGGGAGTACAGTTTTGCACCTGAATTCCGCATACAAGTCTGCCATGGATACTCTGAAACGTATATTGCCTCTTATTTAAAATTAATTATTTTTTTAAGTACCTGCGTAGCTCTTGGACTACCGTGATATGAGTCAGAGCAATATAGATGTTATGCATACGTTTTGCAGGTCATAAGAATGAGTCGTACATGTACAGAGTAGGTGACAAAGAGTTCTGTGCAAAGACAAAGGGTAAAATATATATAAATTTTAACTTGACTTGGAGCTTGGTCTGTGTCGTGTAATGGATGTTCTGTGCTTTAGAAGTAAGAAATGAAAACCCGTGAAGGCTAGTCATTTCGTAGTGTTCAGTGACACTCAGATTCACACTTTCACCCGTCTTATTGTCTGGTGGTAGCACAGAAGTAGGAACACAAGCATGCGGTCTGAACTATCAGGCTTGGGAGAGGGAGGGTCAGTCTCACAACTGAGCTTTCTTAATTTGTCATATGTTTTATTCACATACTGAGATAGGTGTAGGTCTTTCAGTCCAGCTTAGGAGAAGAAAGGGCTAAGAAAAATAATGCAAGAATCTAGTAAAAAATCTAGCTTTCCCACCTGTGGTGAGAAGTTCCAGTGACTGAACATCCAACTGTGCTCTGTGCACAGAGTATTGATTTAAAGAGGCGCCATCCAGTTGAAATGATGGGCTGGTTCCATAGCGAGTATGCAAAGATCTGTTTTTACATGACTTGGTGGGACTTGTATCTGTCTATACTGGCAATTTACCTCACGCTTTTAATGTAAATATCTTTTACTTAGACTGTGTTGGAACTAACAAATTACATTATTTAAACTGAAAAAGTAAAGAAAAATGTTATGCTGCTATTTTTGCTATAATTACCACTATTTTTCTCATTTAAAAATGACAATAGTCAATTATAGTCTATTTCACTTTCAGATTCCAATATTTGGAGTAGATTTTTTTTTTTTAATCTTTTCTAAAACTAGAAGTACTTCACCTTCTGATGGAGAAGGAGGAATCATCCATATCCATCTCAAGTGTATTTCAATTAACTGTATTTTTATGAAACTCATTTGTATAGAAATTAATATTTGAGACAAATCTGATTAAATGATGTCTCTAGGGACAGATACATAAACCAGAGTATTGCAGACTCAGTTTGGTTTTTCTTCTAGAGAATCTGGGATTGTCTTAGAATATTCACCCTAAATTATATGGTTAAATTAGTTGCCTGGTAATATTGTACTAGATAGATACAATAGTACGTGTGTTTATATACTACTCATAGTGGTGGGTACATAAGATGAATGGTACCGGTCTTATTGGTACACTGGCTATCTACAGCCAGATAATTCCTTTCTTTTAAAATTAATTCTGTCTCTATTTTTCACAGTAGGTCAGACATCATTTTCATTTCTTTTTCTACCCCTTCTCAGACACTGATAAGTAGTGATGGCTCTCTTACATTTCAGGGTCCTATTGTAGTTTCAGCTGTCTTTTTCTTTCTTTCTTCTTCAATGAGTTTGACTCTCTGAGCTCTCTTTTCTTTGCCATTTTCCTTCACTTTTTGTTACTTAGCTTTTATTTAGCTTTGCACCTTGCCTCATCTTGCTCCTTTTCATTGACATGACCGTTTTTATTTGTCGTTCTGGATCAGTTCCCTCACTTACAGTCTTGGTCATTGTCTCTTCTTGACGTGGGACTTACCTGACCCTTCTTTTCGCCATGGTCTACTAGCTGCAAATCTCTCTTCTTTAATAATCAACTTATTTTGTCTTACATCACCCTGTCTATTGAGCGCTGTCCGTTGCCATACTTCTAAAACCTCTAGTTTATCTACATAAGACCTTCTCTCATTTGATTTTCTTACCTTCCACTCTAAGATTATGTTTATACTCGTGGCTAAGCCAGGTAATGGGCTAAAGCCAAAGCTCATCACAGTCTGGATCCACATATCCATATGGCTGGTAGGATGCAAGTGTCCCTGTATTTAGTAGTCACACACTGCCTAAAAATCCTTGCTTTCCTTGTAGCAAGTGGTGCATAAACCCTCTAGAAAAGGTTATCTGAAGTCTTCTCAAGAGCATATGGGATATCTAGTAGCAGCCACTTGGGGAGAGCTGTGTTCTTCCAACCTACAGGACTGTCATCTTCTTGGGCCAGCACTACAGAGTTGAATAAGCCTGACTTTTAGGGTTGCCTAAAGACAGTGCCTTAGTATGTGTTTGTAAAATGGGCCAAGACTTTGTAGAATACTTTGTCTAAGTATTGTACCACCTGAGGTGTCTTCTCTTCCCCTGTATTTCGCTTCTGACAGCCTTTGAACTACAGAGAATTACAGGAGAAACCCCCTCCCTTCCAGCTCTGAAACGGAGACCAGGTAGAAGTCTTGCTCAGCATGTTTTTTTATTACCAGTTTGTTTGCTTGCTTTCTCCCTGATTCCTCTGCCTGTTTTTCTCAGTAGCTGTTCTGACATCTTCCTTGCTTTGCTCTTGCCTTCTCTTTTCTTCCTCTCTTCCTTTTTTCCCTTCAGATATTTTGTGGTCTCTTGTCATCCTTATAAAAAATCTCATTTCACCTTTCCAGCCACCATATGGCAAGTATTGGACTTGGATATGTAAAGTCACTATGACGCTATTACAAGACTAAATGTTCCCAGGAGTTATGTTATTATGTAATCTCCAGATGTTGATTGGAATACTACAAGTAACGATGGGAGCCAGACATATTTTTGCATAGGTTTCCTACCAGATCATGGCATAACCAGTACAGTTTGTGAAAGTAATGAGCATGTTGTAGAAGATCGGTTGTTAAAAATGCACCTCACAAAGAACTGTCAAACAACTTTGATCACTTGATTAAGAATTCAGTTAAATGGGAGGTTAAGAAATGAGTCCATCGCTTCATTTTAGAGAGAGGCAAAAAAATAGATATTTAGGAAACCAGTTGGTGAAGTAAACTGAAAATACTGATTGCTTGCATATCTAGAAATTATTCCTGTGTAAGCAGAAAAGCTATTAGGATGACCCTCAGGCTTCATAGATAAATAATAACTTAAAACAGACCGTTAGTGTAATATCTGAAAGGGAAGGATAGGCTAACAGGCAAAGACAGCCACATCATGGAGGTTAGCGACTGGGGGGGTTAAGTGAGAACCGTTAATGTTTAATCTGTGCTAGACTTTATAAAGGACCTTTAGATCTTAAAGGCCTTGAGGAACTCCAGGGTGGAGATTCAAAGGAGGTTTCTAGCAGTCCAAGATTCGGAAGTTGTCATTCAGTGATAGCAGGGAGAAAATTCCTACTGAATTTTAAGATAGGTTTTGATGAGCCTCCCTTTATTCCTGTATACAGCATCCACTTACCTTACTTCTTTAACACTTTTCTAGATAACCCATACCTGTCTTCTACGCAGCTCGTCTTTGAAATTAAGGCCTCAAACTTGCATATCACAGTTTATGTTCACTGGACTTCAGGTACTCTTATTTTTCCTTTTAACACTAGAGAAAGAGCAAAGCAAAAAGTAAAACTAAACACATGGCAGGCAAGCAATGAAAACAAGTTAGGAAGGAATTTATTGTCAACTGAAAGGTACATGTATTGGAACAACAAGTTTCATGAACTGCTTCCTCCCCCAGTGTGATCTCAACCCTGCTGTGATTCATGTTTCCTGGGATTTCTTCTCCTTTTCTATTGTTTGTCTAGCATTAAGTCCACAGCTGAGCGATTCTCTATCCCCAAGGTTTGTATTTGCAATGAGAGATATTGGCACTGAACCCCATGCTGCTAAAATTCCATTACTACCATCTATAGTTCAGTCACTTTTCAAAATATAATATAGATTCAGCACCTGTCTTTTTTGTTCCAGGTGTCCACCGTAGTAGGGTTTAGACCTCCCAAGGTCAAACTCAGATTCACCTACCCATGCCTCTGGAGCATCAGCTAAGGCATCCAGGGTCAATGCCCCTTGATTGCCATCTAGATGGCTTCTCAGTGTTAATACGTTATGATGTGTCAAGCACATTTCTGTATAGTACTTCCGTGTGGATTACAGGATATCTGGCTGTCCCAGGAGTAATTCTGACAAGAATTCAGTACATGACAAAACTACATTCTTTACCAAATACAGTTATCTATAATGGATTTAACAATTCAGGACAGAAAAATATAACTTCTGCTTTTAGCGCTTTACTTCTCTGAATAGATACGAAAATTTTGCTTCTACTTCTGAGTCTATTTCTGTTCCTCTCCCACGCTTCCTTGGTCCCTGGAGAAGGCCTTCGTGACTTCGGTCTTAACACAGTCTTACCTTTCCCATGCCCTTGTTCTGTTTTAGCTGCATTCAGTATGCTGGCTTGGATCTACCTCTTCTTCACAGATGCACCTCTCTTTTTCCTGACATCTCCTCTTACATGTCCATCAGCGGTTTCAGCATCTTCCCTGTCATTCAGGCTTACAACTCCTATGTCAATTTTGACACTCTCTTCCCTCTTTCTGGAGCAAGTTGTCACTCCATCATGTCACTTTTCTCTGTCTAACTCCATCTTCCCTCTTCTACTTCCGTGACTGGAACTGTTGCTCAGGATTTAGTCTTCTTTTGTCTCAAGGGCTGCAGGTCTAATGCCAGCTTGGATCCCCTGCATTTGTCCCAAGAGTATCCAGGAGACCCCTCTCACCCTTGGCACTGGTTGGCATCCCTACACTGCATGGTTTTTATCTCCCACAGCTTTCAAATTTCTTGTGTTTCAATGGAAGTTGTTGCACTATGGGACTGAAAACTGGCAGCAGAGGACAGAGGCAGAGGCACTGTGACTCTACTAAATCTGTTGTGCAGACACAGTACACCCAGCAAGCTTTTATTGTCCAAGAAACCCATGCAGTTTAAGTGCTTTCCCTGAATCATCTGAGTCAGCGTGCATCACTGGCCGGGTGTTTTCATCCATTCTGCGGGCAACAGAATCCTTCATGGGATCATCCGATCAGCTGCTCTGACGAGGAAGAGATTTGCGCTGTTCTCTGGTCTTGACTTCGGCAGCAGATTACCTGGGTTTTTTAAGTCTTTTGAGGTTTTCATGTCTTCAGAAACCTATCAGGCATAGGCAGTGTGTTTCATTGGGGGGTTAAACATTAGTTACTGGCATAAACATTATTTCTGCTACCCATGATGGAGAGGTTCAGTGTTTGTGGTATACTT
>WAAD01036650.1:15424-40464 GCA_013389945.1 Fregata magnificens | reverse complement strand
TATTATTTTCCCTTTCTTTTCTGTCCTATTAAATTACCTTTATCTCAACCCATGGGTTTTACCTTTCTTTTTTCCTATTCTCTGCCCAATCCCACTGTGGGGGAGTGAGCGAACGGCTATGTGGTGTTTAGCTGCAGGCTGGGTTAAACCACAACAACATCTCAGGAAGGGTTGCTCTTTCCTCATGTGTTGGGTCATCAGGCTCACCTGAAGTTGTGTGCAGTTGGACCACCCTGGCTCATGGCCAGTGTGACCCTCAGATTTTCCTCTTCATCACTGGGTGAAGGTGCTCCAGGGGTGAGCATCTACAGAATCCAATCGCTTTCTGTCATAATCCCAAGGATTCCTGTTTTCCTTAACTGACAGAGCCCTTAGCCAGCTGCTCTCCTTCATAAGGTCATTTGCAGGACAAGCTGTTTTCAGTCCCCGATTGATCTTACAGACCATTTTGTGTGATGGGAGCTGCAGAATGGATATTTGTGTCTAGTTCTGACTTTCCCTCCTGCCACTCTGCTTTTCCCCCCTCGCATACACTCCCCAGGGATGCTGTTTTCATTGCTGGCATCTTTCCTGATCCATCCTTGAGCACACAGAGCCAGCGATGCCCACACAATTCCTGGTGCTATGTGAGGAAGCGTCTGGGTCCCTCCTGGACATCACTTGGCCGTCACAGCGAGTTTCCACTCTCAGGCACTTGTTCTTCTCTGCCAGCTCCTGCTCGAGCAAACATTGCGGTTTCCTATATTTGGCTATTGGTCTAGACCACATGAACTCTTGCTATTGTTTTGTTGCCTGTTTTAAGACCTTCTGCTAGGATGCACTTTTACCACACCCAGATTTTGCTGACACTCTTTCAAGTCTTCTCATATGATCCTAAACCGTAACAAATCATCTCCCCAGGCTTTGTTCGTGGTTCTTACTCATGCTTCCTGCTCTAGTATTGCTCTCCCTTCATCAGGAAGCTAAAACGACCAGCCATGAAACTATCTTTATTTCTATTACTTGAATCCAGCTTTGTGATCCCTCAGCTCAGCACCTACTACTGGGTAGGCTGAGGGTGCCACAGGCACAGACTAGACTGTCTCTGTGAGATAGCAATCCAAACTGTCAGAGCTTCATTTTTCAGGCCAAAATTAATCTCACTGTTCCACGGGCAATTTTCCCAAGCAGAGCCATATGACTTGTGGTTGCTTTCCAGCATAGTTCAGAGAATATCCGTAGTCTCAGACAGTCCAGTGAAACTTGATTATTCTTAATTGACATGTCCTGTCTGACTTGCAGGCTAAATGGCTTCTGCTCTCTCTAGAGAGAGGGACCTCTCTCTAGAGGTCCCCCTCTAGACGGAGAGACCTTATCTTCTTGAAACCACTCTAAGAACTGATAGACAGAGGTACTCCAGCTTCCAGTCTTCCCTGGTGGGATGGGTAAATCATGCAGGCTTCTTACTCCTGGCCCCTGTACAGCAGAGTTGCACCTACTGTGACACCTCACCTCCCACTGCATGCTGGTCCTGTCCTACCCAGTTTGGGATGTCCTTGCACAGGACTGCAAGAACTGTTCTCATATCATCACACCCGCACTGTAAAATGGTTAGGGAAAGTGGGGGAGAAGATGATGGTGATGTAGGCAGAGAAAAATTACATAGTCCAGTGACAGATGTAAACTGTCACAGGTCAGTGCTTCCACTGGGATATGCCTGGGCATCCCTTGCTGCTCGGCACAGTGCAGCATTGTTCCCTTTTATCTCCTTCCAGGCCTTTTGGCTGATTCATCCAAATATCACTATCTTCCAGAGTGAGCTGGTCATGTAAAAGTTATAGTCACTTTAATATTAATTTAGTCACACACACTCACAAAAAAGTCTCTGCCAGCTCTCCTGGATTGAATTCCCTGAACACTCTTCATTCCCTCATAAACAGTAATGCAGCAAAAACCGTGTATTTTTTAAAATGCATTTTACTTGAGCTCAGCTTAAGGTGATTTTTTGACAGCCAAAAAAAGCAAACACCAGCTCCGAGGTCTGCTCTTCCACAGGGAGGTCTGATAGACAGCAGCCCTTTTGAGTTTTAGCCACCGAGTTGTTCAGCTATCAGTTAGAGGCAAGAAGTTTAACACAGACCTGTTTCTCTCCATGTTCAGATTTCAACTGGGTAAGTGTAAGTATGGGCACAATGGCTAATTAAAAGTGGCTCTTGAAAGATGCGGACATTGTGAGAGCTGGGCTCTCCTTTTTTGGGGAAGGGCCATTAATTCTTTTCCGATGTGTATGGCATGTGCACATCTCCCTTACACCTAAAACACCGCAGACCTAGTGTCTGTGCATTCAATGTGTGAGGATTGACAAAAACCAATCAGGACCAGCTGTCTAGGGTTGCTCTTTCCATGACAATTATCAAGGCAAGAACCAAGGAAGAAGGAGTTGAACATTAAAGTGTGGTTGTAGAGGCTTTATGGACCTCTGGAACATGGCAGAAGTATGTGTCCAGTTTTGCATTTCCTGGGGTTAGTCCATATCTAGCAAAACCTTAGTGATAAGTGTCCAGCCTGGCAAATCACTTTCTCTGTTGAAAAGTAAGTAGCTGGAGTATCTCCTCTTGTACACCCAGATCTACTGGCAGTAATGAAAGACACCATGTTTTCCAAGGATTGTTGTGCATTTTTTTCTTATTATTATTGTTATTATTATTATTATTATTATTATTGTTGTTGTTGTTGTTCTTGTTCTTGTTGTTCTTGTTGTTGTTGTCTACTATGTATTCTATTTAATATATAGCAGATATAATAATTTGTACTTACATATCACTTTTCATCCAATATCTTCAAGCTTTTTATAATTCTAACTCATTTTACTGCATTGGTTCAAAGGCAATTATTAGTAATACACTATTTTATAGACTGACAAGTGGAGAAACAGATAAACTAAATGACTTGTGCACAAATTCTCAGAATTCCTCAGTCTTAATTCTAATATTGATTTGACTTAACAGAACAAACCACATGCTATGCAGTATTAAAATCTTTTAAACTTAGTTGCACTGTGAGAGGGGAAGACAACACTTTCTAAAAGTCCAGATCTTGTCTATTTTGCACTGCTTATTTCAATCAGATTTCAATGAAGTGCCCACATTTCCAAAGGTAATAAAATGCACATCAAAGCCCTATCATCAGTATTTATCAGAAAATCTATAGCTTTGTAATTTACACAAAAATAAAACACACAGTTTACTAAGCTATAATATCTGTAGTACCACTTATATTCTTACATGATATACTTTATCTCAGTTGTTTTCTCATGGGATGTTTACATGGACAGAGGAAATGTAGCCTATTCTAAAAAAGTTTGAATGTAACTCTTGTAATATCATTCTGAAAGTGGTGAGGAAATGTAAGAATATGGTGATTTGCCAAATTTATGTAACATAAATTCCAAACGCTTGTCATATGAACAGTCTTTTATGTCGAACACACACATATGACATTCTCCCTGATTCAAACAGAGATTCCACACTCTAGCTTGCATTTTTGGTTTTAAAATCAAAGAAACAATTTGATGTGACCACAAATCCTTTGTATGATGAATCAAATTAATAATTATTACCAGATTTGTTAAATGAGCAAATGTGTTAATAATAAATCTTCTGTGCACAAACGTATGTCATTTTCTCAGATATTGTAAAGAGTTATTTATGGTAAAATGAAAGCCAATTCCTGCTAAAAGTTTTGACAAGTTAACTGATTAAGTGCACACAAAAGAAAAGCACGGAAGAAGCTCTCTACTGTATATTTCCCAATAGAAAATTTACCTTTCCTTTGGACTTGTCTGCTGGTTATACTTTCCCACCAATTTGGTTCTGCCATAGGAAACCTCATCTCCATCCATTGTATTAGGAATTACTCTATTCTTACGCTACAGAATCCCATTTTTATGATCACAGAGTCAAATCTTAAGTTGGCATTAATGAAAGTTTTGTCTAAGTAGGACCTCAGTGAGGCCAGGACTTTGGATATGGCTGAGTTTCTTTTAGTAATTAATAAAGTACTATAGCTACAGTACTTATTTACAAAAAAGTCAGCAGGCGTCAGCAGGCAGCTGTGTGGAAAAGAGGATGGGGGAGAATCAGTACTGGCAGTACTCATTTTCCATCTCTCTGGCCCTGATTCAGCAAAGCACTTAACCACATGTTTAATTTTAGGCGCATGAGTAATCCCGTCTCTGCAGAGCAAAGCGTGTGTTTCGTTCTCATTGACTTTAATGGGGCTACTCACAGACCTGTCAAATCTTGCGTGCTGTGTGTGACACTTTCACAACTGCTTCCACCTCGCTCACCCCTGCAGCATGGCCTTTGGTCTGAATCTTTGCAAAACACTGGAGCCTCTCTTGCTCTGCAACCCCATGAGCCTTATGACCTTGTTCCACTTAATTGTCTTCTGGTAGCTGTATCTGGTGTGTGGGAGAACGGACTGGGAGTAACTGGGAACCACGTTATTTATTGAGAGCATTCCCAGACCAACACCAATCTCACTTTATTATCCAGTTTGTGGAGTCATGCTCAAGTACTCTGCTGAGTCAGACTCTATCATCCTAATCAGCTGAGAAGATTTCTAGTAAGAATATTCCTTGATCTATTAATTATCCCAAGACTGGATAAAAATGTATTGCTGATGGACAAGACATCCCCTACTCAGGAAGGATGCTTAGAGCAAAATAGGTAAACTGCTAAGGCCCAGATCCACACAGTTCTGCAAGTCCTATTTAAGAGTCTAATTCTGTATTTGTGGAAGTCAGTGGATGTTTCCAATAAAAATGGGATCAAGGTAGTAGGCCCTCATTCAGCTAAACATTTAAGCAGATGCTTACTTTAAGAACAAGATTAAGTCTCTTTGAACTCACTGGGAATGAAACACATGCTCAAGTACTTCAATGAATCAAGGACCTATTCCAGCTTTGGATCCACAGCACTGGAAGGTATCTACAGAGGCAGTCCAGCAATTTCCTGTTGCTGCCTGCATCTCTGGCTGCAGCTATGCTCTGCTTATTTTGATAAATATAATATTCTTCCCACTTCAGTAATTATTTTTTGCTTTAATATGTGGGGCACTATAAGTATGTCATTGTTGCTGGACTAATGTTTTGAATTGATTGTATGCATGGAGCCTGAAACTGGTTTATTCTACTGCAGTCTTTCTTTAGATTTTTGCTCTGGCCCATTGATTGAATAATGACAAATGATTTCTTGAGCATGCTGACCGCATTCAGCTCCGGTGACATTTCCAAAAGCCTGCTTGTGATGGCTGATTTAATTTTCAAAACTTGCAGGGGTTATTTATGGGAAAACAAAAGCCCTTTAACAGATACCTAACAATGCATTTGGCTAGTTAGTTCATTTACTGTGCAAGAGGGGAAAACACTCAGCAGCTCTTCCTGCATATGTTCTCTTATGAAATACTACATTTGGTTTTGAGTCATCTGCTTATCAATCTTTCATGCCAAATTGGCTTTAGAGGTAAAGACTAAAATCTTTACCACAGCTATTAGGCAGTGCCAGTCAGGAAACAGCCAGCATGGGCTGCATAATTTGGCAGTCTGCTGCCATAGAAGGAAGCACTTTCTCCCATCAGAATCAAAAGTAGACTTTTTGACTAGAGCCTGGGGGGCCCTTGAAATGTCCAGGATCAACAGTCACAAAAGCCACTCTCTGTTGGATCAAGCCCAGTGTGCATTATTCTAATGTCAGATGTATAGGGGTGCAAAACTGTACATAGTACATTGAAAAACTTTTCCTTCACTTGTGCACAGTTGGAGAATAGCTTGACATTGAAATCAGATCTCTTGATCAACATAAAAACTACTTGACATTTTGTTTGGAAAGTTATTGTGTATGGACATACACAAGAGGGAATTGCTTAAAGTAAATACAAGTGACTTAAAGTCAATAAGTAGTATTTTCAAGGCTGACAAGGACTCAAGTTTTATAAAAGTAAAGCTGTCTACTAGGCATAGAAAAGGCACTAAAAATTAGGGATGGATGAGATCATTCTGTTTCATTTCAAGCACTGCATTTTTGGTTTGAAAGTTCCAGCCTTCACAGGATTTCTCTTTCAGCTTATTAAAGTTTGTGGGTATAAAAAGAGCAGAGACTGGGAGAGGTTAAGAAAATTACCAAAAAAAGTACATTGTGTACTGTATGTGCAGCCATACACTCGTTCATGCCAGCCTAGCCAGGGCATATGGCCTCCTTCTAACAAAACAGAAGTACAGTTTATATGAAGAAAGGGAGTTTTTCAGCAGAAACTTTCTTCTCCCCTCAGAAAATGTTTCAGCTATGACAGAAAAGATTTATAAATGTAAACAAATTCTGCAAGCCTAATAATCCATCTGTGAGATTAGTTACACTGAGGACAAACAAAACTATTTGACATGCTTAAACAACAAGCTAACAACTGGTGGACAAATTTTTGGTAAAGACAGGCAGCCTGTGAATAAAAGTTCACAACAACAAAACCACAAACCAAAGCTCTATTTTCAGAGCTAATGTAAATTTGAGACCATATGCACCAATTGCAAAGATATTTGTGTGCCTCACAGTCTGTGATATTAAAGGAAATTAGGCACCCGAATGCTTCTAAAATATCGTACAAGATTCAAACAGTTATATTTAAATGGCATTTAAATTATATTATATGGACACTTCCAAATAAGAATTTCAGGTTCCTCTGTTATCCATTTAGGTGCCTTTTAAAACAGTGTCTGATTAGTCATTTTTTCCAAGGCATGTATTCTCACGTAGATTTTATTGACATTAACTGACTCATATCTTCAATAAACACAGATTTTATCCATTCTAAAGATGCAAGAATGTCACATTTCTCCTTACCAGGTTCAGGGCCAGCTTTGGGTATAAATAAAAAAGGCAGCTCCCTACTGCATCAGAACCCCTATTGTACCTTTGCTAGAGAGCATGTATCGGCTGTTCCAGAGGCAGATGCAGCTCAAACCACGACCTCACGGCAAATCAATTTCTGCTTTTGCCTCCTCACCCCGTTTCTCTGTGGCAGCAGCAGGAATAGGAAACCTTGCTGTCCAGCTATTTTGCTTCGGTGTTTTATTTGGGGTCTGTGAAGGCTGATGGTCTGAGGGTGAAAGTGCATTATTGAAATGAATGGAGAAGGAAGAAAGATCCCTGAAGGAAGGCCAGCTGGAGGGCAGGGAGAGATCCACAGTTCTCCCCGAAGTATCCTAGGATGTCCCAAATTACCCTAACCGCTCCCCTCCCATTGGCATGCCTATGCCAACACACGTCATTCATATACTGAGCTCATTCTCAACTCACAGGCTTTGTTTAGGGAAAGCTGGCAGGACTGGGAATATCTTACTTTAAATTGTCTTGTGGTGGAGGATGATATAGTGTGAATACTGGAGGACAGGGCTTTCCAAAAGTGCACTGAGTCAAGAGACACAGACATGTTGTCAAATGCAAAGTTTTTTACTGTCTCCTTGCAAAAAAAGCTGTTGGCAATATGCACGCCCTGAAAGCAGGACCAAAAATAACAATAGTACATAGACCCTCTGGCCACAGAATACTCTGTGAAATATAGAGAATATAAATACTAGCATTCCTGCTTGGGCTAGGCAAAATGCTGAAAGATATACAAGGAACATAAAGACAGCCCATTTTGTCTTACTCTTTAAAGTAATGTGACAAATAAAAAGTGTACTTAAAGCACTAGGATTTGTTTGGAAACAAGACAAGACTTAGTAAGTGACTTTAGTCCACTGTGTCCTCCAGGGCAGGAGCGAAGATTCAGGAATGAGGGCTGCACACCCTCTAAAATTTAACCTTCAAAATCTGGGGCTTCAGCTTGAGATTTTCAAGGAGCGGATACTTCCACACTTACCCCATCACTGTGGTGTGGGCCCCCTCAGTTGGGACATGCTTGCAGCAGTGCAATATGTATGGCTGCTCACTTACACTGTAGGTGCAGGATGGTGAAAATCTAGGGAGACAAGAAGAAAGCTGAGGAGTACCCCATCAGCACATGGAGGAGGTATTGCAGGCACTGTAGGAAGGACAGAAAAATGTGTTTGGAAAGACGCAAAGATTTTCAGTTTTAGTTGATCATTAACCTCTTGTGACAGGAACACCTGATCATCCTCGGTGAAATATACAGTATACCAACCTGGCACCTCCACCACAAAGAGGGCCTATGTGCCATGGTGAAAGTTCACAGAGCTCTCCCTCACTGCAGAACCTGGTATTTTCTGTCCTTCTTCATGGTCCTCTGTCTGAGGCACAGAGATAGGTCCAGAGCAGGCCTAAGAGGGGATCCCATGTAGAGCAGATTCTGACCAGAAAATAAGTAACACAGGTCTACATTTGTAGACTCTTTGGACCTCCTAGTCTTTATAGAATATAGTCTGCTTATCCACTTCCCTTGAAGTCCTTCCTCTGGACAAGACCTGTGAATCGATAACCCTATTCTGAACACATTCATCTGGGAAGCAGCATCTGAAAGAAACATTTGATTTCTGTGATGATCTATGCACACGTTGACTAGACAAGAAAAGGAGAGTGATCGATTCCTGATAAGAGGGGACATGGACTTGGATCAGAGTGAATGATCTGTAGACTTTAGTAGCTCGTCTGATGAAGGTGATGGTGGGGACTGATGGAAGGGGGAGAAGAAATAAATATTGGGTTTTGTGCATAAGGAGGAGACAACCAGGCTGCCTCATTGGCATGCTACTGCCTGCTTATGGCCTCCATCATGCTTCTCTCTCTCCAGAGTGTGCAGCCAAGCAGGGCTTCACCAGACTTCTTAACTGTTGTAGAGCCAGAATGATTATGGGACCTAGTTTTCCAGACCAGGCTTGGTGTACCCTCCTCATTCACAGCAAAGCTGCTCTGGCATTTTATGCCCTCACTTCAGCTCCCATGGTGTGAGAGCTGGGTGTGTTTTAATGAGTCTCAGCCTCATTACAAGCTTTCAGGAATGTGCAGGAACTGCTGAAGTTCCTGCTACATGAAACATTTTCCTATGTCCCTGCCCAGGAGTGGGCGAACATCTGGATAGCAAGAGACAGTCAGGGTGTTGGGCTCTTGGGCCCTGTAATGGAGGGTGGAGGAAAAGGATCCTTCTGGCTTTGGCATGGAGCAATGATGGGAACTGACGTTTCAGGGCACTTGTATACTCAGTAAGGACTCTCCCTGTCTGTTTTAGGCAGCTCCTTGTCAGGACTTTGTCCTTAGCTGGGCTGTCATCTTCTCACAGAAGATGCTAGCTTCTGTGCACCGTTCTCCCACGGGAGCAACCTTCCTATGGACCAAGAGACATGGAAGAAACCAGTTAGGATAGGTCCATGGGGGAACTAAGCAGGTGGACAGGTATGAAAGTCTGTCCTGGAGCCTGGGGATGGACATTTGCAAGTCCAGTCCTGTTAGAGCTGAGGGGAGAGCACAGGCGGGCTGAGGGTTGCGTTACGGAACAAAAGTGTGCGAGCAGCTGCCTCAACACATCACTTCTGCCTTGCCACTGCAGCCACACAAACGTGACACTAGCAAGGGCAGTGAAAGACGAACTCGAGCTTTGAAGACAAGGAACCCTGTGGCAGTTTGGTCAGAGATTGTTCTAAAAACATACTTTAAAAAATTTCTACAATAAATTAAAAACCTTACCAGGTATTCCTATACTGACAATCTTGACTGGTAAGAGAAGTCTGTCACTGGTTCTTCCAGTGGGATTCTCGCAGAGCTAGGAAAGGGGATGAATCTGGTAGGCCTGACAGAGAATGGCTGTAGGTGATGATGGAGGAAGAAAATTCCTGTTTGCTGCAGCTGGAGAAGGACAATGATCTAATGGGTCAGGGACATTCCAGGTTCATCTGCAAGTGATTACTAGGCAGATATTTTGCATCCAATAAATACAAATGATTGCTCAGAAGGTGAATCCACCTCAGGAGCTCACAGAAAGAGGGGAGGAGACTCTGTGACTGTGCAAAAATTATGCTAAAGCCTAATCACTGCAAGACACTTCAGTCTGTACCCTTACCCAAAGAGGTCCTCGATGAAGACCCCACAGTAGAAATTCCTGTAAAACTAATGGTGGGTATCAGGGGTAGGGACAATGAATTGATCAGAAGTATTTTGTTGCCAGATTAAACATTTATATGATGATAACCAAGACAGCTGTCAATCAAATAAGAATGTTATTCGTTTGTTATGTTTCATGATATAATGCATAAGTTGTTATTGGTGTGACTTCAGAAGGCTGCAAGTGAGAAATGCAGCCTAAAGCCAGTAATGTGCAAACTAAGGTATATAAAGATATACATTCAAAATGCCAATCAGAGAGCTTTGGGAACTGAGGACAAGGAAGAAAAGACAAATGGAAAAGAAATAGGATAATCCTCTGCAATCTCATGGTATGCCCTAGAGTCTAGTTATAAGAAATAAAAAAGCAAAGTCTTAAGAGAGAGATATATCAAGGCTAAGGCTTACCTACCAGGTACAGAAACAGCAAAGAGCTGCAAGTCATCTGGAAGAGAGCTATACAAAGTTATCTACCCTCCTAGAGTGAAACTGACTGAAACAGCTCCCCACTAATCCGCACAGGGTCTACGTTGGTCTCAGGTGGTCACAGAGTGGTTTTTTTTATCCATGCTGGTTTGAGCCAGTTTTGATGGCAGCACCAACACCCCTGAGCAGTAAGCCTGAAGGCATGGTCCACAAGTCCCTGTTAGGCTTTCAGTACACAGTTGGTTTCCCAATGATCATGCCCCTAATAGGCCAAAGTCAGTAGATGCACAAAGCCAGTGCTTAACAGCAGTGCAGCTGGACCTGCCCTCCTCTTCCCCCCAGCCAAAGATGTTCAAGTCACTGAAAAAGGAAGGAGTGCAGAAGTCCCCCAATAGCAAAAAGACTTTAAGCTGAAGGAGAAGCAGGGCTGCAGCTACTAATATGGCTAGAAAACATACAGGTAATGGGTCTTGATATGCTTAAATCCATTCTCATGTTCTGAGGTTTCAATACAGATATGATTCAGGGCCTGTGTCCTTCCTGGATAGCCTGGACGGGTACTCAGTGAATAATAAGATTTCCTCGCAGAGGTGTAACTGTTGCTTTGCAATACCTGGATAATGAGGAGTTTTGCAATGCCTCTGTGAAGCACTGACTTTCTGATGCTCTCTGAGGTTACAGAGCTCTCCAATACCTCTCAGTGTAATTCCTTTCTCAATAGAATAGTATTATTCTGTACTGCATGAATTGCCTGAGGCTATGCAGACTGAAAATACAAGACTTTCCTTTGTGCAAGGAAAAACAGAAATGAAAGAAGAAATTTTTAAGACAGCTCTTTCACTGTGGATTCTCTTATAACAGTTTCTTGACAAACCATAACTGACCATGAAAGTTGGAGACCTGAGCGGTACACATCTACACTGGCATCACAGATGAGACTGCAACACAATGTTGAGATAGGCAAGTTAACTTTAAATTAAATAGCTCAGATACTGGAATAACATTGAGAGCAAAGCATCACCAGCTTCCAAACAAATCCTTAGTCAAGAACCATCAGACTCAGAGGAGGTTAGAATAAAATTAGCATAATGGCCAAGTTTTGCATCTCAGTTGCTTTCCTTTATTATTTCTTCACATTTTACAGCCTTATTTATATAAAACAACATGCTCACTTTTACTCTTCTTTGTTCAAAAACTCCAAATAAATAATACTAATTGACATTCATCAGAGATGCAACCTAGTTTTCTAACCTTTATTTTTCAACAGTCAGTGGAGCTACTTCAGTGTAGCTGAAGGACTGATTTTCAGGGGGACTAATGGGGCTATTCCCCCCACCTCTGAAGCCCCATTTCCTGCTTCTTTGCCATGGCATTCTCACTGGGCCGTTAAAGCTTCTTTCTGTAGTCCTAGAGATACCATGCCAGGCCTGTGCCGAGGGAAATCTGGTACTCTGCGGCTGGCATAACCCAGCCGTGGCTGGTACTGCAGTGCGGAGTCACAGTATCAAGTCATGCCATCCATGTCAGATCAGCCTGCGATGTCCAGAGCAGTGTCAGCCCTTTTCACTTCATGGTTACTCCCATAACTAAGACTTTTAACTGGGAACACAGAACAGGCTTGAACACTGACAACAAAGCACATTTGTTTCATTATATATAAATAGTGTCATGCGTAATAATCAGATAATGAGTATAGCAATAACATGAATATCGTTTGAGAAACTAATTTTTCAGCCCAGCTGTGCACTTTATGCTAGCTCAGTTGCTTTACTAAATTTTGCTAGGATTATTATTAATTTGTCATTTCTTAAGATGACTGCAGTGACACAGGAGTGGATATCTAGGTCAGGCCCAGGTCAGAGGAAACTCGTTCTCTAGAGACTATGAGAAAGTGACTGCAGAGTCACACTTAGCAACTAATGGAGCCCATGGGTTCCACAGACTGTAGTATAACTTCAGTGGGGAAGATGTGAATTCATGCCTCAGACTACTCTTAATATGTTCAGAAAAGGATGATTCATGCAGCTTATCTAAGTTTGGCTCCTTGCCCTCCAGGATCACTATTCCACGTGGAAAGGGACACACGGTCATAAATGCAGTTCCACATATACTTTCCTTTCCTGCCTTTGTTCAATATACCTGTGCTGTGTTCTGCTCCTCAGCAGGAAAAGGCTTGACTCGGGAAATGTCTGAATACAGCCAAATAGAAAACAAAATGGGGGTGGAAATCAGGTCTATGTCAAGGAACTTTTCAACTATCTTTCCTGTAGCCTATCAGCCTGACAACCAAGAATTTAGAATAAAGACCAAGTAACATAATCACAGAAACTTTATAAGGTCTATTAACACAGCAACTCGGTCAGATCTGCTGACATGAAACAGCTGGAGGTGCTGAAGCCCTTAATAAATGGACCCTCCTGGTGAGATTTACAAGAGCTCTTGATCTGTCGTCATGCTGGTTGCATCTGTCATTTGCACCTGGTATGAATATCTTAGTTAGCTATCACATATCACTTTCATGTGGTCCAGCAAGACAGCTGGAATTACTTTACCTTTGTGTCGAGGCCTTTAATAGTAAAACATGTTTTATAAGATTCACTTGTGCCATTGCTAACATTGTTTAGTGCTGGATTCTCCTAAAACAACAGTAGGTCCGCAGCGGTCCCACCCGTTGGTGATGCTCAGCTCACAATAAGCATTGTAAAATCAATCTGTGTTTCTTTCCTCCCTTTTATAGGCTGTCACATTCAGAGTTGTCTGTAGGAAATGGGATCTTCTGGGGACCTATTTCAGCCATTATCTGAAGCTTGTGTTTTGACTTAAGCATTTTATATGCATCTCTTCGTGGGCCACCGGCATTTCACAGGAGGATATTCCTTTACAGGTGTTAGGCTACATCAGCATATGACCTGAGATTTCCATTATATATTACCTCTTTCTTTATTCTGATGCTACTGTCACTGCAAATGCATGATTGCTAACATGCTTCTATCACATATCAGTACCCTGAAGCAACAAAACTCCTTTGTTGCAAAACCATAGCTCAGCCTGTGTCAGCTTGGTCCCCTTCCTCAGCGACAGCTTTGTCTCCTAAAGGCTATCGACATCCACGTGAAAGTCAGGAGACTGATGAAGTGCCTCTCACTCATATATGATCCAAAGGAGAATAATACAGACAGGAGCAGTTGCATAAATTAAGGCCAGTAGTTAGCACCATTGGGTCAACTTTCTGCAAATGGAGCAACACACAACACACATGGCCCAAGATTTGGACCCCTCTGTTCAAGGCTTTTACACACTGTTTGGGAGGTTCTCCACAAATAGTTAGACTGTCCAGCTTGTTATATGGAACAGTACTGTGAACTGCCCACTTCATTTTAAGCAGATTTAAAGTGGAAGACCTTTAATTTCCATGTGTGAAAATAGCTGCATTCACTTCTAAATCATGATTTCTCACTGAGGTTATTTGCTGCAATGTATGATACAACTGATTTGTATCTAATACTTGAGGCAGATCCTCAAAAAAGCAACTTTTACAGATTCTTAGCAAGTCTCCCAGTCTATGATTTTGGGGGAGTTACCCATTACCCTGATTCTGTCTCCACATTTGTGAAGCACTTACAGTATAACACAACAAAATTATCAGGCATGTCACTTGCAATTGAGTAAACAATATGATTATCTATAAAGCACAAATGGTGGATCTAAATCACCTGCATATTTCTTCACTTTCCTCAGAAAATTATATTTCAGACATAATATTTACATCCTTGCAAAAATGCTATTGAAAGTCTTTATCTAGAAATATTCTCAGACAAATAATTTTTCTGTAATGTGTTACATACTAGGTCAGAGTCTAATGGCAAATGATTAAAGGCATTATTCTTCCAGGTGAATAATGCCCTTATCATGTTCCCTTTTCCCATATTCATTTGCCCTTAATAATATTCCTTTAAATTTATGTTGCCTCAACATAAATTCCTGATTCAGTTCTGCATGTAGTATTATACATCAGTCTGTGACAACGAAGGGCTGAATTTTTCCCCTCATATTGAGGTTTTTCTCCTATAGCTTACCAGTTTGAGTTATTTCAGTGTCTCCTGTCTTCCTGCACACTAGCTTAGTGAAGTCAGAAGAGGGATTTAGGGGGTATTTTTTCTTCTGTCATGCCTTGTTATTAATTTTTATTCACACAGTGAATCCTTTGTTTTGCCAGGGGAAATGTAAAGAAGAGTTTGTGACAATGAGAATAAAACCTTGGTGAAAACGAAGCACAGGGCAAACAGAACGGGAGGAAGGGGAAACTGAAGAAAAGGGCAGCCTGAAGCAAAGGAGGCAGCACTCCATGGAGGTGATGGTGCACATGGGCCAAGGCAGAGCAAGGACAACCAGAAGGGGCAAACGCCGCTAAGGTTAGCTGGCTTCTGCCACTCGAGAAAAAAGTGGCAGCGGCTGGAAAGAGCCCAAGGAAAAAGGTGAGATAGCTGGAGGAGGTGGGGAGAGGGAAGAGTGATGACAGTAGGCACGCAAATCTCCCACTAAAGCTCTTGGCTGTGGAAGGGCCTGACTAACCCCTTCCGTCTTCCCACTTTCATGGGCTGATCCTGTCTCTCTCTTCCAGCTGGCCTTTTGCATTGGCCAGAAGTTTTACTGAGATAAGTAGTCTGCAGCTTAAGCCTTTTCGTGAGTAATTTAAATTTAATTTTCAAGATGTTTCCCCCTTATCTCTCTCCAAAGAACATCCGTGAAAGAGTGAACAAACTCTTTGATGTATGTTTCATTAGGAAACCTACTCACCTCACAGTCAACATCAAAGGAAAGCATCCATAAAAATACAAATGTCAGTGTAATAAGGCCCAACAGAAGTGCATCGAATAAGACAGCTTGGGCCACAGGTGAACTAAGGGAGGGAAAAGGAAGAGAGGGAGATGTAATAAAGCACTCAAGCATCCATAGAAAATGTGCAGCTCGGGAACCTGCATGCAATAAGTCTTCAAAAAAGGGATCTTGTGCAGCTTTACTGAGCACTTCCAAAGCATTTGGAAATGATACATGGTGAAATAGAAAGGAGGAAGGAGCATCCATGCTCAAAATGGTTATAAAGCTGACAATGTTAGATCACTACAGTGTTGAGAACAAGAGGAAAAGAAGTCAAAGAAAGAAGAAATTTTTCAAAGAAGATATACCGACTACTGTTAAACTACCCATACCCAGTTTGCAAAAGTGGAGAAAATGAATGAACTAGGACCATTTTCACGTCCAGGACTCAGGCAGGATATTGTGGTAACCTACAAGGTTATCTTGTGACTAACAAAAACTGTAGGAAAAGAGGCAACACATGACCCCAGAAAACCTAATGAAGAAACCTCAACAATGAAAAGTTAAAAGAAATCAGCGTGACGACATGCTTCATTTGAATAAAATACGAGATATTCACATACTGGAAACCCTAATAAAAGATTATTAAACAGAGAGCCAGCTGTGAGGCTATTCTTTCCACAGTCACCTGCCTTTTGGTGTGTCACAGTGAACTTCTCCAGAATATTTATATAGCAATGTTTATATCCTCTTATTGACAAGATGAAAAATTGATAACAGGGTCACTTTTAAGATGTAGCTACATAATATCAGTTTGTGGGGATCAAGCAAATGAAACAGAAGCAGAGTTACTGACAAATTGAAAATATTTTGAATAGGGCTGTATTTGGAAAATATGCAAAAACTGTTGTTACATGAGCAAATTAACCCTTAAATTGTATTGACTGCATAAATCAGAAAGAGTGTATCAGTCTCCTTTCCTTTGACCATGCTTGTATGTCACACTTCAGACAGTCTTCTAGCTCTTCATCACTCAAAGTACTGTAGGTGTCTCAACTGACAGCAGTTTTCCACACTATAAACCTCAGTAGTGTATAAGTTCTCTATGTAGCCAGTGTAAGTAATAGTCACAACAAGCAAGAGTAATAATAATTATTAAAAATTAATTAATCTTTTAAACTGAGATAGAATTTTGCATTTGAGAGACAAAAGATAAATGGAGAAATAATGACTTTCTTCCTTACTGAGCTGAGTAGAAGCGGTCACTTATTAAAGCAACATGTTCAACAGCTCTGGCTGAACTAGTAAGCCTGGGAAACTTTAAGAAAAACATATTTTCCCAAACCCTCACAAATCTAGTTAACTTGTTAAAAATGCTTTCTATAAAACACATATAGCTCCTTATCAAAATGATTTCAAAGTGAATGCATTCTCTGGAGCTTTCCTCAAAATCTTAGTAGAAAAACACTGATAGTCTAAGAGATTCCAACTTAAGCCCCTTTATCCATGGTTTCAGCTACAGGATAAGAGCTCTTCTATATGCAGTTTTCCTGCCATAGAAAGTCAATGATTAAATATGATGGCAGGGAGGGTGGTTCTGTAGTGTCAGAAAAAATTAAAATGTGAAAAGCATAACTATCTTAAAGTCTTTTGAAATCTGGGTCTCTCTTAGATTTCTTTTTACTATTGCCAGGAGATACTTCCTCACTGAGTAGCTGGCTTCGACATGGGATTCAAATAATACTTTGGCTTATGCTTTTTAGGGCTCACACTAAATGCAGTGTACCTTCTCTTAGAGTGATACTGATGGGAAATTAGTATAAAAATCTGACTTCTGGAAAATATTGCATTCCAGCATTAGGGCATTACTGGCAGGTTTGTTCACTGTCTACAAGGAAAAAATTTTTTACCAAATGCTGGCCCTATGGATAGACAGGCTTCCTGATGGTGTAGTCACCTCTTTTCAGCCACACCATACAGGCTGCTAAAAAGGAAAAGGCACCTTCTGTGCCCAGTGAAGAGGTTTGTTCTTCTTTGGAGACCTGTCTCCAAAGCACTGTGAAGGGACTTGGGCTAATAGGATTTCAGGCCAAAAACTAAACTCCAGAACTATCTAGTCAAGTCTCCTTTGGATCTTACATTTCATGTGCTTATCCCTGGGTCAAACCAAGTAACTGCAGCTTAGCACAAGCCTAACTTCCAGACACCAATTTCTCTTGTGTTTACTACTTCCATTTTCCTGTGGCTTGCTTCAGACCAAAAGAACCACAGAGTAAGAGTAGATTTCCATATGACTCCTGCCTCCCTTTCCTAACCAGAAGAAAATGTCATAAAGTGACAGTCATGTTGCAAACCATGAAGAGATGATAATTTTTTAAGTGTAGTTTAAGGAAGTATCTATCTTCTGATTCTACTCACACACTTGCCTAGCACTAAACCTACCTATGTGAATCTGAATTGAAGCAGACTAAGTCTGGGGACTTCACGGAGTTCTTCCATAATACAAAGGATTTGTTTTCTGTTTCATTTTGCAGGAGTGTTTTATAGTACCAATTGAAAACAGAGTAAGTGTGAAAGAGAGGAGCACTGTAGTGCATGCAAACTTAGCACAAACATAGCAAACATAAATTATTATCTTTGTGGTTCTATTCACCTATATAGGACTAGAGACATGACGTAAGTATATCCCATAGAAATGGACATGGAAGAAAACTCCAACAAAATCAAAATCCGTTCACAACAAGGGTGCAATTAAAAGATACAATCAAGCAATAGTTGAATAAGTAGCCACTGTTTTTAAACAAGTGGACACATAGATAAATAAGTCCCTTTCCTGTCTAATGCACATATTTAGTGTTGTCAAGAATACAGATTTTTTTTCCAAGGTCTAATGAACTGTAAGGGTTACAAGACTAAGTTCACACCGTTATTCAGTTTGCCTTGAATAGCTAGATCATATAGAGGCTTCTCTGGGATATTTTCACTAGGAAAGCAAACTCATGATGGATCCAGATATTTCTTCATAAACAATAGCCAGTAGCAAGAAACATGCTCTCACCCAGGTTTGCTCAAAAGGTTTTTTTCTCTCTCCTCTTCCAGTTTTTCCTCAGAGGTCTGCACTTGAGAGTATTTCATCTTCAGATTTGATCTTTGACTGATTCTTTGGTATTTCTTCTGCTTCTTTCTTCCCTTTTTCTCTCTCTCATCACAAAGACACAGGCAGACAAACACGTGACAAACAGGTACACAGAGTTGTAATCTGTCCTGTGTCTCTCCCTTTTCTCCCTCCCCTTCCCACAGTTCTTAAATTCAGGCTGTCCTGGACCTGCCCAAAATAGTTTTCCATTCTTTCTTCCTTTGTTAGAGGAAAAAAGAGGCAGCTGTTGGGCCTCTTGTTTACTCAGAAGAGGACGTAGTTTTCCTTCCTGAAGGTCACAGCATAGCAACGTGCTGCCCAGCATCCCTCAGCACTGAATGCATTGCTTCACTTCTGCAACTCAGCCATAACTTCAGGAATCTTAACTGCACTGTGGTTTCTGTCTGATGCTAATTTATTAAAATCATTAAGAAATCGGGTTATTAAAATAAGCCTTGTTATGCCTTTAAAACAAATACATTTAATCTTACAGAAAAAGCTGGTTTAAGATAAAGATAACCTGATAATATTAAGATGAAGGTATTTCAGTTAAAAAGAACCAGAAACCACCATGTCCTTATCTTATTTAAATGCTACATTGTGAAAATCCTCTCAGGCTTAGTCTGACTTGGCCTGTGTAACATTTCAGCTGTTATATTTCAACTGTAATAACAAGCAAAATTAAATCTTAACAGATCTTGTCAAATCACCGCAATTCTACCACACTCAAGGACAAAAAAACTCCTCATCAAAGTTATGTTCTTTATATGTAAGGGGTTCTTTTGGGGTTTGGGACCTCTGTCTTCCCTTCCCTTTCTGAAGGAACAAGAAGAGTATTTGCTAAAAAGTAGCCTAGTCCATGTTCCTAGGAGCCTAAGAACGCTGTCTCCTTGTGGATTACAGCTGGCAGCTGTAAGGTGTAAAGTTTTACAATTTACAGTGCTGGGATTTCTTCTTCTTTTTAATCTCTGCTACTCAAAAACCTTTCGTTTACTTGGCGAGCTGTGAAACTTTAGATTGTTAGTAAAATAGAATGTTCTGCCTGCAATTATTATAATGTATATATGGGCTAGAGGGAATGTATAGTAAATTAATGCAGAATGCATTAATATTGTCTAGTTTGGGGAGAAAGGGTGAAACTATAGGAAATTTTAAGCAGCTACAAGAACTGTCATAAGGATGAAGGATCATTTAAGATGTGAATTAAACTTTTTCTCTATTTATGGAAAAGTCCTGTTACAGTCAGTATAGAATTAGCACACACTTTTAGCAGAATGGGCATATTTCTCCATTAAATTCCTTAGATTGATTTTAGATATCTTTAGAAATGAGTTCTATAATCTTTTAAAATACTAATTTTATCAGAAAGAGTAATTTAATTTCCATGGCATTCCACTGCATTTGTACCATTAGATTAATTATAATTATTTTTTTAAATTATGTATTACAACAGCTGGACCACATCATCCCGTTCCGTGCTACAACCCTCAGAAGAGAGTTCTAGAAGAAGACTTGATGAGGACCTCATTGTAGAGATGCGTGCTCTCCCATTGGAGGGCCCGGGTTTTCCTCAGTCCAAAAAGGGCACTGCACTATTAATTTGTTCAAATTCTTAAGCAGCTGACTTTGTCTGTTCCTGCTTGCTTTGGCCTCAGGCAAGCCTTCTGGCTTATTGGCAACATTGCTGTATTGTACCTGCGCTGTATGGGATTTCCTCTGGCTCTGCCTGACCCTAATAAAAGCCCAAAGAGGCAGAGCAGAAATAATAATACCAGAACCCTAAAGCAATTGTGGCTAGAATGGATGCTTGCCATTTCCCTAAACCCCATCCAATTCACTTCTCCTTTAGCCTGTCCTATCTTTCTTTAATCCCCACCTAGGAACCATGTCTCTTCCTGTCAACCCTGTCAGCAAATGAGTGTGTAGGACAACCTATCGCTTAAAGAAGAAAACCTCTGTGTGGAGATCCCACGTGCATACGGTAGGTATCCAGTCAGAGTTTTTCAGTGGAAAAACAGACGTGTTCCCCCCCCCGCTTTCTTTTTTAGGAGAAAGATCCCACTAGTTAATTTCTACAAGTCTAAACTGATTGTTAACAGACTTTGCACTGATCCCAGCTTTACCTTCATTTAAAGGAATGTTTCAGCAGCGTGCAACCTGGGGTTACTGCAATGGCCAAACAAAAAACACTTGAGACAGGAGTTCAGAGAGGGTGGAACCAAACTGTTACCAGCCATTAGGTTTTGCATCCTTCTGCTCTTAACCACAAAATAGATATGAAGCAGTCACTGTCTTTGTTAAAACACTTCACTCACAAACCGTTTTTAAAATAAATTTCGTAAATTAGCCATGGCTACAAATCTCAAAGTTAATCTCTGTGTCTCTGCAGCTACTCCCTCAAGGCTCCTCACTGACACGTGCTTGGTCACTCCCTCTTCTTCAGCCCAGCTGCTGTGCTTCTGCGCCAGCGTCAAAACACAACATAACCTAAGGACAGAATTTCAGCTGTACTTGCAATTTCCTCATCTTTATGAGATGAAGACACACCTTGACTTCAGTTTAAAGCTTGATCTTCTTTCATCTTATGCTTGTTTAAAAAACAAATGGAGAAGCCACTTCAATCAAAAGAATTAGAAGAGATTACATGCAAAATGCTTCACTCCAGTATTTTCAGAAAACATAACACCTGGACAACTTAGTGTTAACATCTTCATGTCTATTACATTTAAATTATTGAGTTCCCTCCTTTAAACAAAACATTATATTGGACATTATACCTGGACAACTGGCATAGTATCAGGATCAGGAATTATTATATAACATAAGACTAAAGGAAATAAAGCGCAGCTACAATGATTTAACTTTTCTATTCACTGTTTCTTAAAATTGCCAAACTTATTTTACCGAATTTTAGGGGAATAATCCTTTCTATGCTCAAACTTGTTCAAAGTTACTCAAAACTGTTGAGTATGTGTTTCAGTCCATTTACATGGTACCACAAAAAATGTTCTGATGTTGAAATAATGACTCAGAAAGTAGAATAATAAAGGTTTAATACCAATGCATCATCCATGCAAATAATAAGGTGGAAATTGCAGTTCTGTTAAGTCAATACAGCTTCTGTTGACTTCAGAGGAGCTCAAGATGCCATCCTATTCATTTTATAAATAAACCGACATGCTTTTGCCACTGTTATGGATGTGACAGCATCAAAGCACAAGTTACAATAGAAGATATGAAGGCATGAATTTTCCATATAATCTGTAGATACATTAAAGTCCTATGGTTACCATTGTCCTTAGCCTGAGAACATTTCTTCTACAGACTATCCATGGAAATATCCAAACACAGCTGAGTACATCATGGTATCAGCAGGAAGTTGCACACTGTTCAGAAGGCAAGATAAAATAGAGGTCATACATTTTAAACTTTGTGAGCATATGTGCTAGTAAACATAGTTTACCCTCTTCTTCACCAGCTGGACATCTGTACTTAGCATCATGCTAGTTCATATATTGTTTGTAATTGTGCTCAGCATGGAGCTTGAGCTTTACTTTAGAGCTGAAATGAACACATTTGGATTTCACTTTATTATTAATGAGTTTTAAAGGGCATGGATCAGTCATTTTACAATTTCTTTCAGAGGCACTGGACAAATTACAGGGACTTGTATAGGATGATTAGTTAAGCAGGGTAGTTTTCAAAAAAGTTTCAAATTCATGGCAAGCATCTTGAAATGATTATTAATTACAATCACTTTAATGTTTGTATTCTTTTTCCTGAAGTCAGCTATTGCTGCAGCACTTATAATGTTCCTCCCACCATATGCGGCCATTTGCTGTCTAGAACTCTTCGAGTTTCAGATCAATTTGAGCCAATATTATGTGCATTGATGCCCAGCCCAGTTCCTAGCTGAAGCGTTAGAGGCTGGTGGAGCTTGGTGCGTGGTGACCTCTGCTGCTTGTGCAGTGCTATAGTCGTAGAAGGCTCAATAAAAGCAAAGCACCGGAACAACTGTATGTGTTTCATTGTAGAAACATGGACAGAACACTTTTTCTGCAATGCTAGCTTGGAGTACTTTGGGAAAGTCTCAGATAACCAGCTGCACGATAAGCCACTTGAGTCCAGAAAAAACAGCGTATACCAAAGGGTGTGTGTCTCTTTCACAGATTTATAATGGTGCTATATAATTTCAGCTGAAGTACTGTTTATTGCAACTCCAGATGTTTGGCTGCATCTACTGTTTACCGGGATGAACATTGTGCACATCAATTGAAGTATACTATCTGTCATTTCATTTTGTGCAAAACATTTACATTTATTGTATTTCTGAATTATAAATGCCAAGATTTAGCATGCAATAAGATATAGAAGCATGCTAGGATGTATTTTCTCTATGCAAAATGCTATCAACACCTTAACAGCAACCCGCAGATCCTCCATACAACCCTCACTCTCACTTCACAATACTACCATGGAAAGATAACTGTATCAGTACAAAATTAGGACACCAAGGACTAATACAAAGTTTGACACCAGGTAAGGTGACTTGCCAGATCCATGGCTGCACTCAGATATGTTCTTTTGCAGCTTTCAGACTTTTTTTTAAACCCGAAATGACAGCTCTATTAGAAGAGGGGATTACCCTAGTCAATATAAACAGTGTTACCATTTTCACCGTCTTCCTGAAACAAAAGACTTTTCCCAGGCTACCATTCTTTTTTCTTGTCCGGTCACTAAAGCTATTTATAACCTTTCCCAGAAGGTATGACACCACCCAGTGTTGAGCCAGATTCAGTAGCTGGGACTGTGACATCTATCTTTGATAGATTCAAGATTAAAAACATCTTTTCACATGTTATAGCTCTTCCAGGCACATTTTATGTCATGCAAGGTCTGGACAATGTCATCTAGTGTTTGGTAGAGCCCCAGAAATAAAAAGAATTGGATAAAATTTGGTTCAAATCAAAATATTGTGAAGAATTGATATTGCCTTTAAATTCCTAGCTTTGACATTTGCCAACTTTCTTCTTCTACCTGTTTCTTTCCCCTTTCTAAGTGACAAAACAGAAAATCAAGAGAGCCAGGGAAAGAAGGGGAAAAAGACGAGAGCATTTCTAAATCCTGAAACTCCCAGCCTGGCTAAGAGCTTGAGGTGCATGAATGTTTCCACAACTTGGTTGCAGGTTAGTCCTTCATCTGTGCTTTAACTCCAGCCCTGCTTCATCCAGTATAAAATAATGCTCAAGGATTACAACAAAGGCAGCTCAGGATTCTTGTAAGACCCCAAAGGAGATTTCAGTTGTGCAGCACTTCTAAAGAGCTAATAAAGGGTGTCTGGGACAAACTTGCATCCCACAGATGATTCCAGGCTGCACGATGGTTCATGAGAAAGACTGACCCAGGAGCCCTGGTGCTGCGTGTGCTATGGCATAACTGAGTGACCCAGGGTTGAGAGCACATAAAGACAAAATTTCAAGGTATATACTGTACCCAGAGTTTGCTTGTGGGGTTTTTTTTTGTTTGCTTGGTTGGTTTGTTTTTAAAAAAAAAAAAAAAAAAAAAAAAAAAGAAAACATTCACAGTAGGGGAGAGATAAGGAAATATTTCCTTTATAGAACCTGTAAGGAGGCTTTAGTGGAAGAAAGAAGTGTTTTTGCAGCACTTCTTTCACCCACAGATTGGCTATGCACAAGGTGTATCACATTGTGAGAGGTATAGGGGAAAAAAAGTATGTTGCATTGGTACAGAGGTATAACTAGGAAGAAACTGTTCACATCAAGATACCCTCCAAGCAATAACTGTAAATGAAAACTGACCAAGAAAACTTGTTTTATTCAAACCTTTTACAAACATACAGTATCACAACTAGAGGATAGATAGTTTAACCAGGATACTAAGCAAAATTGTGTATGATTGTTACTGCTTCTATCTTTCAGAATACAAGTCAAAGTTCTTTAGGGCTTTCCATGAAACATTGTACAAGTCAGTGCAAAAGCACTGCTCTAAGACACTGCAGTTATTTTTGAATAATAGTCTGCACTTAAATCAGGAAAAAACCCCAATTTTGGGAACACACAGTTATAATACAAGTGCTCATAGTTAAACTCAGCAAAGAGATTTTCTTAAAGATAATTTTAAGTCACCTTTTAAAGAAAATCACTTTTAAAATAACAATTAAAAAAAAAAAGAAGTCAAGGAAGACTGTTCCTGTTAAGCTTCCCATTCAGACTTTCTCATGCCTGCTACTGTTTAGGCAATGAATATTCATGAACATAAACATGATTTGCAACATCTGTATACCAGTGGTAGAGTGTTAGCAAGACATTTACACTCCTTTGTTTGGGATATATACACGTATACAAAAAGAGAAACTTTCCCTTGTGATCTTCTCCAGAGATGATTTCACAGTCCAAAGTCTGGCCTTAAAAAATTATAATGTATATCATATGATTCTGCAGGAACAGAAATGGAAGCAGAGTGTCTCTCAGCCCACAGCCAAACCCTTCTACCTTGCCAGAAAACAGAAATAAAAGTTTAGTCTGTGAATCCCTTTAGCAGCCTTCACTCCT
>WAAD01036650.1:310-15408 GCA_013389945.1 Fregata magnificens | reverse complement strand
GAAAACCCTTTAACACCTTCTCCCCCCCTAAAAAAAAAAAAAAAAAAAAAAAAAAAAAAAGTAAAAAAAAAAAAAGTAGACTACATCTGGGTTTGTCAGTACATACAAAAACCCATCTTCTGAGTTAAAATTCCCCTTCTATATGGCATTTCTTTATTCCAGTTAGCCCAGCTGAGTTAGACGAGGTGGTGGGGCTTGTCACATGAGAAAGTCACCCTGATTTACTCAACCATCCTTCCTTTAACAATCACTTGTAAGCCATGTGAAATCTATTATTTCAGCTTCCCACTCCTTGTTTTGGTTAGTCTTAAATTAACTCAAAACTGTGAACTTAATTCACCATTTTAAATTAACGCCTACCCTTTTGTGACAGGTCCCACAGGTTTAAATTTGTACTTTCAGTTACACTAAGAGCTTATCTAAATGGAAAGTTCCTTGAGGTAGAAATCTAATCTAAACCAATTAGTTAACAATAGCTAGGAAGGGTGGTATAACACTTCTCGGCATGAGGTGTGTTCTGTGATGTTCTTCTAATAAAGACTAAGAAGAAAACCACCTCATGACAGTATCTTTCTGGGCATCTGGTTCCCAGCTAAACCTCTTAGAAAGTTTTGCCAGCTAGATAATATCCTCCCCAAACGCAGGTGTGCATACACATACCTGAGCATCTCATCTGCTGATGAGTTATCTAAAGCTACCTGTCCAAAACAGCAGACCAGCATCTTGCTCAGTGGCTTCAACACAATTTCTTACCTTCTGGTCACTTTGCAATTATGTTCCTGTGTGCTGTTTGCATATAAGAGCATAAAAACTTTTGATAAATCTTTTCCTCCAACTTACAACTTCCTTTCTTTTTTTTTTTTTTTTTTCCCCTGGGCTAAAATAGAAAGCAAAGAATTGCATATTCATGCAACAGCCAAGTTTCATAAATGGAAGTTAAACTGGTCCTGAGTGAGCTGCATGTCTCAGGTTCCTACCCTATATAGAATTCTTTGCATGTAGGTCACCCAGCAGTTCAAAAGAAGCTCTAATTTGTCTATTGACTTTTAGCAGTTCAAGTGCTAACGTGAAGTGAGTTGGTAATTAAAGGTCAGTCACTCAGCTGGCAATCTTTCCTGACTCAGAAGTAAGAGAGAACTCACAAATTCGGGATTAATGGAAACTGAAATGTACAGAGTTATAAAATACTGATGGCAGAAGGCACAGGATTACAGAATAGTTAAACACTTTTTATCACTTGCCTGTATAGAATGAAATACAGTCTGTGATGTACCAAAAGGCGATTTGAAGTTTTACTGCAAATGGATGTCCGTGAGATAAAAAGCAGTCTTCCTGTGGTTGTTTTGTTTGATTTTTTTTAAACCAAACTGTGCCTTGTGTTATTGTGGTCTACTATGTGATTCTGCAGTCAGCTCATCCAATAGTCTATCCAATTTCTTTGCAAGGAGAATTCTTTATTGAGCATTAATCTTTAATTGGTAGCTGAAGCATTCCTCTTCTGGGATGAGGGCTGTTGCCAATGTGCTGAAAAATGCCATTAAAAATTTCATCTGTCATATTCCTAAATCTTAATCTGAGAATTTGTCACATTCAGACTTCTCAGTCAGCATGAAAACAGTCCTTCTCAGCCTCTGTATAGATAAGATAGGTAGGCTTGAGTGGAACATTACATCTTCTTCTGGTCCTTAAGTGTTGCTACGTACAAAATACAGACTCTTTGCTAGACATAACTACATGCTATGAACAGTGAAATGGCTCCAGTTATCCTACTGCGTCCATATTTCAGATTGACTCAAACCTCCTCTTCTGGAAAGCCTGTAAAAGAAAGATTAATGGCAAATAGGAAGCTTTAGAAAACACAGACATCTGGAAGTAAAGATATCATAGTGGTGTAAGCCACAGTGGAATAAAACATTTGTTTAATTCAACCTTTAGACTCAAAAGCCGGTCAACAGGGAAAGAGAGCCAACAATTTAATGGCACACATTTGTTTATGTAAGGTCTGCTGTGCAGAAGAGCCATCCAATTTAGTTTGCAAACTCTCCAAAACAGCAGGTGCTGGGTGTGCTGAGCTGTCAGAGCACCCAGTTCCCAGGGGTAAATACACGTCATCACTTGCATAATCCTTGATCCTCTTCTGTCTGGCTGATGATCTTTGCCACCTGCATAAGCCCCTTCTTGCACAGCCTCTTGCAGCAATGCAGGGCCAGAGAGGGGCAGGGAGGAAACCAGCAGCACCGATTCCATAGGGATGGCCCACATATACTTCCCACTCCTGCCCAACACAACTCCTACAGCATATCTCATCTGGATGTGCAGCTGCTGCACTATGGCAATAGCTGGCATAGGTTGCTGCAAAAATTCAAGTGTGGACGTGCAATAGTGTTAATATAAAAAGTTATAGAATATTGTGAGCTATTTTGCTGGTGATGTTTACATTGTGCTGATTTTAATTTCCCGCTCAGCAGGTTGAAATATTTTCTTCCAGACTGTCTTTCTCCTTAATCATATAAGTCTGTTTCTAATTGAAGCTCATATTAAAATAAAGTGATTTTTTTCCTTAATGTCATTTCATGCAGCGCATTAGTATTCTCAAACATCTTTGCTTGTACAGTAGCATTGTCAATAGGTACAGAACAGCTATAAATACAATATTTCTTAGCATCCTGGTTTGCAACCAGCATTGCACCATGAGAAGAATCTCCAAACTCATTTGCACTGTGTGATCCTTTAGTGAAGAACAGAGGTTCAGCTCAGTATTTTGTAGACTTTCTAAAAATGAAAAGACTTTATCTAGTAGATGACTTGGTAATAGAAAGTACATTAGAACATCAATAAATCACACTGATGGATGGAACCTTGTCAGCTACTCAATTTAACTTGTGTTAAAGTTAAATCCAATTTAGCTGTGTGTATAGGCAAGGTTTGAAAGACCAACTGTGAATTACCAAATATTGGTCACAATTCTGTAATGCAGTGAGTCACCTCCGTTTTCATTCAAGTCAATGTATGTCAAGAGTATTTAGCTCTTTGCAGGACTGAATGGTAAGATGAAGGATTATTCTATGAGGAAAGAAAATTAACTGTTGCATAATAAACACATGAGTTTCAGAGGTTTAAAACTCATTAGTCTTTTCAAGAGGACTCAAGACCACCTTGCATCTTCACTATAACCCCTTTGATTAGGACATATTCCTGTAAAAAAATATTTATTTACTGTCAGAGAAATAGAAACGCCCCTTTCCTAAATCCAAATCAAGGGTGAGGAACTGCAATTCTTTTAGCCATTGCTACTGAGTACTATAAGATTATGGATCAAAATATTATGGCCATTCTGGTATCCTTATTTAAAGAAATAGAGAAGCAACTGTGGAGCAACCGTGGAGCATGGTGTGATAAATGAGGCAAAAAAATCTCTTTGCAAGGCATCTTTACATATGTGAAAGAACCACAGCCGAGTCTATTTCTTTTTGAGATGAAGACTGAAGAACTAGAATCGTCTAAGGTTTTCTCTTGAAAAAGATGTCCGTCACACAAGCATTTGTATTTGTATGAAATCCTACGGCAGTCAGGGAGCGTCAGCTCCAGTCTCATAAAGCCAATTGCAAGCTTATGATTAATTAAGCTGAACTGTAATGTATATATTCAGGTTGGGAGGGAGAGAGGGTACAAATATGCAAAAAGAGGAAGGATGCGACAAAATTGCATGGGGGGAACACTGAATGAGCAGCAATTTTCTAGCCTGAAGTTTGCAACAGAAGTTAGCAAATTTCCAGTGTAAGCATGAGTGTAACATAGACATAAAATCCAATTTCCTTTGTTGAAAATCCTCCCAGCTGATTTGAAACTTTTCCTCTTATTACTTTAATTAAAAGGCAAAAAATAGACTACCAATAACAATTAAACAGTTTAGCATCCTAAAAAAGTTCTACTTTATCTGCGAGAATGAGATTTTTTTTGTTTCAGAATATTTCATTCCAGAATATAACAGCAGATGCAAGTGGCAAGAAATAACAAGTTTCAAAATGCATTAGGATGGACTGTAAAAATTTATTCTTTCACACTGAGCAATGACAGGTTTCTCAAAAGCATTGAGAAATTCCCAGCAAGTGAAAGACAAGTATCACGCACACTGAAACAAATGTATCATAACTTATACATCTTGGTCAGTACATGTTTCAAACCATGGGTGGAGCCAATTTAGTAGAATTTCTGAAAGATTGAAACAACTTCTTCCTGAGACTTTATGGACACTACACGTTGCTGGGGTAGCATCTAGAGGTGTTACCCATCTCTTCGGGAAACAGTGCTAGAAGGAATGTGATACATTCCTATTTTAAAGGCTCGAGAATCTCTTTTTTACTTGGCTGAGAGGACGGTCCTCACCCCGCAGCTAATAGAAGAGACTGTGAGACCCAGCCTATGAGGCATGAGTTGCTGCCTCTTCTGGTGTCAAGCAGTCAAAAATCTTCTCTTGGAAGGAAGTCAAAAGTGCAACGGATAAATCAGATGATAATTTCATTATATAAGCAGGATCTCAGTAGAAATGTTATTGCCAGTCTTCTCTGCTGGGTAAAAAGTCCAGTTTTATCTCTTTACACAAAGACATAGTAAGTAGATTCTCCCTCCCAGAAACCCGTTTCTCACAGAAGTCCAGCTGAGACTGCTGTAAACTAGAAAAAGTAGCAAAAACATTTAGAAATTATTTTTAAACTTCCTCTTGCTTCATTCCCCTTCCCTTCTGTAACATTTCTGTCTGCATGAAAGTCTTCCACCATCTCTTGAGAGCTATTCTTAGGCTTTATCTTACCAGAATTGCTTATATCACATGCTAATTGGCTTAATTAACTACAAGTCATAGCTCCAACAAAAGCATTTCCTTTCTAGTCAATGTGACCATTAAAGTGATTTGCATTACATTTGGAAGAGCAGACAGGTTGCCTGTGAAAGGGGCTAATGAAGCATGTGTTCTGGGCACACAAATCAGGTGCTAGAGGTGTAGAAAGCAATACACAATTCTTTGCAGAAGCAATTTTAAAGATTTTAACTAGTGGTTTTCCAATAAAGACTGACGTAATTTTTTGCAATGATAAAATAATTAAGAGAAATGGAGAATATCTTCCTCAAGCAATTTGACAATTATAAGAAAAAATGCAGTCTTTATTTGTAGTAATTCACAGAAGTGATTCAGCATGTCCTAGGTCAGAAAGATATTTCATAAGTTATGTTTTGAAAACAGAATTTGGAAGGGCAAGTGCAGTGTTCAAGTGTTGCTAATGACCTGCAGAGACAAACCTGCACGAACACAGGGCTCTGCTCTTACATGGAGTAATGATGCAGCACTGCAGGCACCAAAAAAGGGCACCGTTTCAAGTGAAATTTAGGTCACATATAAGTGCCAATATAAAAACATATCATCGTGTAAATCTCCGCACAGCTGCTAACAGACCTTGGACTTGCTTAAGCTCTGTAGGCACTCTTGTTTTCAACACAGACTTTCCATCGATATCTGTAGCTCTTATTCTTGGCATGTGCATAGGTATTTTCATGTTGGCAGGGCTGAGTAGCATTGTCTGAGCCTGGTGCTAGATCTAAATTAGGATTAGAGGGATGGGATTCAGAGCCCCTGCCCTAGGCCCCAGCACTGGTCTGGGAGGCATTCTGAGAGCACGCGAAATGCCTGCACTCCACACAGCACACAGGTGAAGCAAGAAACCCCTTCAGAATATGGCCAGGAGAAAGAAGTGTTTGATTGTCTCCCCCTCCTCTTCTCCTTTTGCCATTGTTCAGTGGTTGTCGCAGCCCTGCAGGTGTAAGGAAGGCTAGCCTGAATTCCCGCCACCTCCTGCAGAACTCAAGCATTCTGGCCGGTCAATCACATTATAAATTGAGACTGCTGTGTCTTCTTCATCTTAGCTTTTATCTGACTTTGGCGTTAGCACTGCTTTGGGGGCAGACCTCCAGAGGTCCCTTCCAGCCTAAATTGTTATGTGATTATAGCCTCTGCTATTCACATTTTAAAAAACAGCAGCAGCCCTTGCTAATTTTCTGCAAGAAAAACTGTACACCTATTTTGTGAGGTGTATCCGGAATGAATAAGGGGTAAGTATGAATAAAGAATAAGAAAGAAAGAGGAAAGTAAATTCTGTCTGAGGAGTTTTCATACTGGTGAGCTGTAGATGGTTCACTGTGCATATGGGTGTACTATTCAGGCATCCCTTAACTTTGTCAGGTACTGCTTAGGCACCCAGACCTCCTAAATTCACTCACAAGCCAAAATTTCAGTCCCTAAAATTCAGACGTGACACCAACAGGATTGCCTCTGGGGAAAAGGGACTCCAACTCCAGCTGCTCTGGTACCAGCTAATGCAGCTCAGTTTCTCACAGAGATCCATTATTCAGCAAGTCCTTTTCTGATTTTGCAGAGAGAGAGCTCTTTCATTCCTGCCTCATTTCGAGCCGAGCGGGAAGCCATGAACCAAGCCCTGTGCCCAGAGGTTATGGTTCTGGTTATAAAAGAGTTAACTGAAGTCTTAATTCCTCATCTCTCTTCTTCCCCAGTTGAATATAAAGTGAAAATCAACAACTGGAAATCATGTTAATGCAGCAGAAAATTTCAAATTATTGTCCAGCCTACGTGTAAGCTGGGTGTCTGCACTCAGCAGAGTGCAACTCGACTTGAGACCATGTCTCTATTAACAGGCAGCAGTAAGAGGACATGGGTTCAAGCTAAACTCTTAATGAAGCAGCCCCAGAGCAGTGTTGGACTGCGCCAACTGCCATGGCTTCATGTACTGTTCAGGGTGCCAGGGCGCCGTGGGATGCCCAGGCTCCCAGGGGCAGCAGGGCAGGGCCTGGCACCAGGCCCCGTCCCTCTGCCCCGGCCAGGAGCAGGGCAGCTGGGGGGGCACCAGGGCAGCCCCAGCCCTGGACATCGGGCAGCTCCCTGGGGACAGGGCTAAGGCCGGGACATGAGCCCACGGGTGGGCCCAGGTCGGCACGGCCCATGGCCGGGCAGGGCAAGGCTGTGGAGAGCTGGAGATCAGCCCTGCTGCGGCATTGCTGGGGCAGGGGCTGACGGCCCTGGGGGGATGACGTGGGGTCCTGGGCCCTGGGTAGGGTGAGGGCAGCCCTGGGGAGGGGGTCAGGACCCTGAGGACCCTGGTGCCCTCAGGACCCTGAGACAGGGCCATGGACCATTCCAAATAGGAAAGGATGGATGAGGCTGTTTCTTTCAGGGCAGAAGAGGAGTTAGCCTTGTGGCCACAGGCTTTGCAAACCTTATTCTCCCCAAGCCTGAGTTCTCCCTTTTCACTAGAATGAACAATAAACAGGCATAGTTTGAGATGTCATGTGGATAAGTCCCATGACAACAACTGTTGCTTGTTGTTACAAGTTTATTGTCTCATATATATGAACGAATGATCTTCTCTTAATCATCTTTGGGCAATCCAAAGGTTTTTGCCCTTGGTCTCACAGCACCTTAGTCTGGGGTCTTTAACAGTTTTTCTAACTCATTATTCAGATGTGCCTCTTACATAGCCACCTCAAACACCACACTTTAAATCTCTACCGCTGTATTGATCAGATTTCCATTTGGCCATTGGGTAGTGTGGCATAGCTGCACCCTCAGGTTGTGGCTTTGAGCGGCTGAGCGGGCACAGACACCTCTGATCCCCACACGCCTCTGGGAGTTACAGGAGACTGATGGTGCCTCGCAAGGCCTTGCAAGGGGCTGCTGTGTGCTTTACTGTGTTCATTCCTTGCTTCTGTTCCTCATGCTCTATTTAAATTGGGAAATTTTAGATCTGTATCTTTGGTAGTGTCTGGAACAATACAAAGCTTCTGGTCTTGCTCACCTGTTTATTTCTGTTGGCTAAGATGTGGATCCCTAACAGTAAGCAGAACTTTGCAGGAGGTGTGAACTGTCAGTTCTGTCAGGCCTGGCACGTACTCCTTTGAGAAATACGTTATGTCCTGGAAATCATCCTTAAACTCTTCCTCAATATTTTCTTTCTCTCAACAATGCACCTTTTTGAGAAGATCATTTAACAAAAGGAAAAACTTTTTTTTCAGAAATTGTGAAGTTTCCAGGTTTTTTTACCCGCATCCTTAGTTTTCTTCCTTTCTTAATAGGGAAAGATCACTCCTATAAAACCCTGAATCTAACCATTTACCTTCTACTAACTGGCTTTTCTTTCAGTGATAACATCATGGTTTCTGGCAGCACACAGGCTTGTGCACCTGTGTCCAACTTAAAATGAAGAAATGTTTCATGTGCTTTTGGACTGGTGGTTAATTCATCTTCTGTTGCAATGATGTCCAAAAATTCCTGCTGCTTCATTCTCTCTTCGGACTCTTCTGGCACCGGTAAACTCTTAGAAAGTGATGTAATTACTTACAGTTTCTGCATTTTCTTCTGAAGGCCAGGCATTGTGTTGTTTATTGCAATGCATGGAACTGTTTCATGTATGCTGATTTTCATCTCCACATGCTTTCCTTCTCCCTTATTGCAGTAATTAATCTTCTTTTGCATCTTCTGTGTAAAAATAGTCTTCACTTTTTTGAAGTAAAAATCTAAGTAAATTTTTTAACTGGATCTCCTATTAATTACTGTCTTCTAATTCAGATTTCAAACATGATTTGCTATACAGAAACTTAGCCTCCAATATTTAAGGTTTCAGCCCTCTAAGTCAGAAAGTTTTGTATCTTCTCTTTTCATTCTTTGATTAAGAACACCTCTCTCATTTCATGTAACATGGAGCAGAGCATTCCTCCATTTCTGTGACAGGTTCAGAGCCTGCCTTATCTGTCCCAGTGTTTGTGAAGACAGTCGAGTTTTGCTCAAAGTACTCCACATGTCTCTAGGATTTCAGATATTTTTAAATAATTCTATTTATTATTCAAGCATTTTTTTTAGTTTGCTTCCCTCCTGGCATCCTCCATCAATTAGGAATTGTAAGAATCAAAATGCTGGATAAATGTCTGGTTTAGGCTGTAATATCCCAATCATTAACACTTGATCGACGGATGCATTTCCAGATCACCAAGTAAAATATTTTTGATCCAGATCAGGTGTGGTCATGCAATACATATTACATATTAAATACATGTTATATGTAACAGCATAATGTGATCCTCAGCAGAACACAATGCATTCCCTGTGACTTTTGCAAGGGTATCTGAAGTGTGTAACTCCCCACTAGTTTAGGTGAGTTACACAAAGGAACCATGGTCAAAGATGAAGATGTGTAACAGTGTATTTTTGTCCATACACAATGATAGAGGACTTCTTGATACTAAATTTAAACCTTTTTTAAATTTTTGCGTTTTCTACTATGTTTCTCATTCATCTGTCAATTTTTTCCCTGTCTACATATTTCAGAGTCCAGAATTGCATCATCACGATAAGTTTTGGGTCTGAATGCTGATTTAAATATACATTTAATGAATGTCAGTATATATTTAAATTGACTTTCAAACCCAAATGATTAAGATGCTCTTTAAATATTACTGATTTACTCTTTCTTGTGGGATATGCCTTTAACATGTATTATAGTTTTAATCTCTGAAGTCACTGTTGTAGACAGGGTGAAGGTTGCAGGTTAACCAAAGAACATTTTACTTCAGAAACTGTCATGAAAAGGTGAACGTAATTGTTCTCAAAGGGAGCAAGCTGATGTGTGACTTTGTGTCTTCTGCAGAACACAGTTTATTATATTTGTCTTAATTCTGTCATTTACAAAATAGGTGTGGAAATGTATTTGAATATGCTTAGGGTCAGAAACTGGGAAACCTGACATTGTGGAAATTGCTGTTTCCAGCTTCGACAAGGAAAATAAAACTTTTAGAAGATGATACACTGGGATAGAGACATAAAAATATGGGTCTGGAAAGGCTCTCAAGGGATCATTTAGCCCATTTGTTTCTAGTGGGTGAAGGTCACCTATTAGATTGGATATCAAGCTCCCCCAGAATTGTGTTGGCTCTGTGCAAATGTATCACGTTCTGTGCCATCATTTTTGCATAAAAGCATCCTAATGCAGTGAAGCCTGAGTGCCCTTCGTTGCGTAGGCAATGGATTCAGTGGGGGATCAGGATGGAGGAGTAGCAGTCTCATGAGTGGAGGTAAAGTGGCAAGCAGAATGCAGAGACAATGCTGAACTGGAAGAGGCTGAAGTGAGCGCTGATCCCGTATTAATGCTCATTTTCCCACCGGCTTTGTGCTCATTACTGTATTCATTGAAAGGCTGTATGCTGTGAATTACTGTGGACAGGGCTGGAAGACAATCTTACAAAAAACGGGATGGCAGGTATGGAACCCTGTGCCTTTGAAGCCAGATTGTATACAGAGACATGGGAGTCCTGGGGGGTAGGATAGGAAAAACTGATTATCTATAATGATCAATGATCTACTGCACACATCACTATAAAAATAACTCTTTCCGTCCCTTGTTAGATGGCCCTGTAACACCTCCCTTCCTTCCTCTCAGAGGAGAGCTCTGCAGTTTTTCTCTGAATCTTCACAGGTATTCTGCCTGGATTTGGGGGAGAGAATTTGTGGATTTTGAATAGGAAACTTTCAGTTGTGAACTAAATCCGTGTGCAAATGTTAAAATTTCTATTCTGTAGGGAGCTGAATGGATTTCCGAGGTCTGCAAGCTTAGAAGACTGGAAAATTGCCAGAAACCTGGCAAGGTGATGTCGTCACCATTCTGCAGTTACTGTGGTATAACATCACCTAAGTTTTCTTGAGGGGAAAACAGTCCATATCAAGCTTGCTCAATAAGTGTCTCTCAAGCACTTCCATTTTCAGGAAGCTACAGTGTAGACAGCGCTGGAGTAAGCCCCGAGGTTAACAGAGAGGTCCTTGGAACCTGAGAACATAGCTGAACAAATTCCAGTGGACCAAGAGCAATCTCTAGTTCAACACTTTGAATTCATAGTTTTCTTTTCCAGTAAGACTTTTAAAGCCCAGGTAGGACTTTAAAAATATATAATAATACCACACATGGTTACATGTACATAGGCACAAATGTGAAGTCTGAAAGAGGGGAAACCTAGCAGACAGAATCTAAGCTTCTTTTCTTGGCAGATGTAAGGTCTTTACTTTTAAGATAATTGTAACATTCCTTAGTTAATGTGGGGTGGTGACTTTAAAAGTTGATGCCTTGAAGGCTTGATACTCTGACATTCAAAATTTGTTTTATATGGTGAAAAAGATATTGTGCCAATGGGTTGATTTTCTACTTTTTTCTACTTATTACTACAATAAAAGGAGCATTTGTATTAAAACCAAAAATCCTTAATTTAACTTCCTGGGAAAAATGTATGAGAACTAGACTAGATTGTTGATACTTGTTTGTAATAGAGAATATATTGGTGTCCTAGCTACAAGCCATATAAAAGGTATTAAGATCAGGAAACTTCCTTATATTTTCCACTGAGTAAAGGACAGAAAAGAACTATCTCTTCATCAATTCACTTTTTCCTTTTGCATAGGCTGTACAGGAAATCTTGGACTGGTAGGAATACAGGTAGGAATGCTGATTATTTGGCTTATGATTAATTTTCATACTAACAAAGGAAAATCTAAAAATATTTCAAGAAAACTCTAACGAATTCTTGAAGAAGAGCATGCACACAGGACTACATGAAATGAACATCTTTCATAAGGTTCAGAAAATCTCCTTTCAGTAGTAACCTAACTTCAGGAAGAATCTGAACTGAGGAATTCAACCATTTATCTCTGTTTCCCAAAAAACTACAGAAATCTTTGTAACTGGTCAAAACTGAAACTAACGTGTATTCTTCATGCATCCTTGGTAGAAGTGATTATAAAATATTACCACAAACATTCTTGTCTACAACTTGCTAACACACAACACTTCAAACATCAGGAAAGTCAAGGTGACTTTCCTGGTGCATGGAAGTTGTTTAGCGCAGGAGAAGATAGAGCCATAGACCTTGAGAACTCCATCTCTTTCTTCCTCTGCCAGTATTTTCTGCATTAAGGTGCAGCACTATGAAATCACATTTGGCAGTTTTCCTCAAAATGCCAGTACTTGGAGTCAAGTGGCTACAAGAGAATCTCTTCTACTTTTTTAACAAGTATTACCCTACTTAAACAGTGACTGAGCTGAACCATGCAGTTCAGAAAGCAGAAGATACATTAAAATAAGCAAATAAATAAATAACTTTTTTGTTCTCACCATTAAAAATATTGACTTCTGAAGGTTGATAGTCATAAAGAGAGGATAGCACGAAGCAGCGTCTGCTCAGATGTGAGTGGCAACAACTCCTCCTGAGGTGTTTCACATTGTTAGTGTGGAAGGGCAATCCGAAGGACTCTCTCATGCCCAATAAATACAAAAAAGCGTGCTCAGACACTAGCCCTGGATTTGTCACAGGAGTTATTGTGAAAAAGAGCAGACAGAAAATACATTCTAAGAAAACCCAACAAGGATTTTCAACACTGCTCCTTCCCTGAGTGTTCCAGTATTAAAATAGGTTTGCATAAGGGGATGGGAAATGGGAAGAAAAAGGCTCCTGGGGTTACTACGCAATGACTTTTAGATTCATATTAATGATTGATATAATGGATTGAAATTGAGAAGATATTCCTTGCATGGCACTATTACCTCATCTCATATTCAATAGAGAGCAGTGGGAATATTTACTAAAACAATACAAAAAGACAAGGTCACTTTCTTTTCCAGAAATGAAAAAAAGAAGTTGAAAACAAAAATAGAGGAACATGGGAAAACTTAATGGAAACATTTCTGTGACTTTGCCTAAATTGCAACTTTCATCAAATCCTGACATATTTGTAAAAAATGTGAAATATACATCTCATGTATGAGGGATGTTTGTCAAGATGTGAAATATACATCTTGACACAGTAGAATCAATGATAGAAATTAATCATTCTGTGCTGTTCAAAGCACCATGCTGCAAGGTATGTATTTATACACCATGACAGTACAAGCACAATAATTTTTGTAAATCAAATAGTTATATTCAAGCAGATTTGAGTCAAAAATGTTGCCTCACATATTTAACTCCCACTGAGTTGGCTTAGAGTTTTCCCATTAGAGATAATTATTTATAAAACTTTGTGTGTGTTGAGCATACAATGTGTAAAAATAGATACACTAACTGGAAACAATTCTCCTTTCCATTCTGTTCAATTATTTTGGTTTACATTTGCTATGTTCCAAATGGTCAACATCTTTTTTTCATTAATTGATTAAATTGGTCTTGCTTTTGTTTTCTGTTCTAGCTAAACAAAGTCTAAAAACTTTCCATTGTTGCTGTTGCTGTGTTTCCAAAACATCCTGTGGTATGTCCGATTCACTATATATTTGGCGATTTTTCGTGCACTTGCTTTGAATGTTCAGTCTGCATATCATGCAATGTTCTTTCTGGCATCAAATGTCTGAATTTCCTTCCTAGCCTCTCTGTTATTGGTTCATGGCATACTAATTTGATCATGATATGAACAGAAATATTAAATGTATATATTACGAATACCAAATTTATCTTGCAGAGAAGTCTGGGGTAAATATGTTTCAGAAATGTTTACTTTAACTATCAATTTGAGTTTTAAAACATATCTCTTTGCCTTTGTGCCTATTTTGTGTACATATTCCATAAATACTTTCATAAATGATCTTCATTAAATGAGTAGTTACAACTGCTAATTTTGACCAGAAAGATATTTCATAATTAATATTCCATCATTAATCCCCCCCTTCAATTTACCATTCTTGCTGTTCTAGCTCATGATCCTCTAAGATATTCCCCACTTATTTTTACTACGATGAAGTGCCTCATGACCTAAACGGGACTACAGTAGTGAGGCTAAGCAGATGAGCCAATGTCTGTAGAAACAGATCTTGCTTTGCTGCAGAAATTATCCAGTCAGAAAACAAAGCAGTGGAAATTGTAAACAATCATTCCATACCATTTGTGAACCATCTGCAGGCCAACAGTCATTCCCTGAAGAAATTAATATATATTTCAAAACAACAAATATGAGCAATAAATGTGATCTGCTAGTACAATTCACGTCAGGGGGAATTCAGCAGTAAGCAATGAGACAGAATCAGGTAGGCATCTTGCAGGCTGATGTTTAGCTCTTCAACTAAGGTTTAAATTAGGTATAAGTAGTTCATGTATTTTATACCTAGCAGTGGAATTCATATAAACCAAGTAAAAAGTCAAATTAACAAATTAATCTGTCACAATGCTTTCTGTTCTTTTATGTAGCACATACTCAATGAAAAATACTCTTTTTACAAAGAAAGATGACATTCAGTCCAGAAAATGGGAACGCTTTGTATTATTCTTCTGATAGCATTTACTGAAGCATGCTTGTTTTGTTATGAGAAGTAATTTATTACCTGTGTGCATTTTAGGGCATCTTCTTAGCAACAAATTTCAGAGGGAAAAAACCCTGGGATTTTAAGACCACAGCCAAATCCAGAATTTTCAGGAACTGAATGTAAACACTTCTAAGACCATTTTCAACAGAAGATACATTGATTAGACACAAAAAGAATGAAAAAGAACTTTAAAATATTAATAGGGCTGTAGCTAACTTTCATAACAAACATTAGGGATTTCAGGTTTTCATTGAGAAGTTGTGTCTTACATAAAACAGCCTGTCTAGAATAATTTTCCTTGGGTTTTGGGAGAGTGGACCACTGGAATTCACATTGCTCAGTACATCACTGTTTTGTTTTCATAGGCCATAGAAACTGAGAAGTGACTGCATATAGGCATTGGAACTTTGTAAGTCTAAAACTGTTTGTAATAGGCACAAGCGTTCTCAGCATCTACAAAACAAATTTCAGATTTCTTTTCTATATGAAAGCTTATTTAGAATACTTGAAAATATATGTTGAAAACTTTTACTTCAACTGGAAAATGGTACTTCTCTCCAACACTCCATTATCACACAACTGAAGAAAATAAACCAAAAAGAACAGGTGAAAAGTCCATGGAAGTTAAATATTAAAGATAAAAATGACATTTCTAATACAAAAGCATAGTTTCCCTGAGGAGATGTTTCAAGAGTGAAGGTCAGTTTTTGA
>WAAD01036617.1:5598-39088 GCA_013389945.1 Fregata magnificens | reverse complement strand
TGAAGCTGGAAACACGTAGGCGATGAGGAAGGAAGCAAACGCTGATAAATGATCATGGCAGGTAGTGGTTTTTGACACACCTGCCACATCAACTTTTTGCGGACTTCACAGGGAGGAGGAATTAGATGGTAGAGACATGGAGGAGGACATCATGGCAGTTTTATGGCTTGGGGTATGGAGAGCTGTGCCAAGTTGTAGAGGCAACTTGAGGAGAAACAAGGAAGACAATAGTTTGAAAATGCAACAAAGGGGCTAATGTCACGGGCAATGTAAATCTGGGGGTTGATATTTGGATGCTGGATGAGAGAAATGATAGATGAGGGATAGACCATAAAGGCCATGAAAGTATGGACAAGACAATAGAGATCTGAGAGTCAAAGGAGGGATGCAAAGGAAGGCACAAAGATTTAGACTTATCCTTGATGTGACAACCTGGAAAGGAAGAAAGGTCAGTCAAAGATGACGTTGAAGTTATGGGCAGCTTCAGTTTGTTTTACATGCTGCAGCAAAGAAAATCAACTTTCACTTACTAAAGGCTGTGGCTCCTTGAACCTATCTGAAGAAATTATGCTGGAGTTTTGAGGAGACACAGAGATAGAAATTCTGCATATTTGCCACTGTTTGCTTATTTTAAATTTGTACTTCACAATATTTTGTTCCCAATGAGGGAGTGTTCACTCTGTTTCTGCTGTCTGTGGTAGGGAACTTTGTTTTCAGTTGTTTTAAAAGACCATAAAAATACATAAGCCTAATGCTGTGGTAAGAATCTCCTCTGTTTTGGCGACAATGGTACATATTTCCAGAAACACACAGCAGTGTGTGTTGCAGAAAGATGTGTAAGCCAGAATAAAATCTCATTCTGTTGTCTTGGTGCTACATGTAAGACAGCTACAAAAAATGATAGCAAGAAAAGTAAATCTTAGTTTTGCTGTGAGTCTTCACTTTCACCTCGCCGTTAGCAAAACAGACAGACAAATAGAGGAGAAAGATCTTTAAAAAAGCGTTGCAATAAACATTGGCTAGCTTGAATATCATGTTATAGAGGAAACTGTAGCATACTTAAAAGATAGTTGCAAGTCAGTTTCTAAGGAGGTTTTTCTGAAATGTTCTTTGACTTGATTTGATAGCCTTATTTTGTTCTCATTATAGGCCATTCTTTAGAGAAGTACAGAATTGTAAGTGATCAAGGTGGGTTTGTCAGGAATAAACTCAGACTCATTTGCACTTTTGTTGCCTTTTAATGAAATCAATGGGAAAAAAAGCAGAAAAAACCCTTACAAGTATGTGACCACATTTAGTTAAAAATGTCTTTGTTTATAAGGAGCAATAAAGGAGTTACCAAATTCTTCAAATGTGCTTCCGATTATTATAAAAATTCATGCCTTGCGCTATAAAATATCAGGGTTCCCTCCATTCCAATTTGCAAATCACCAGCCGCTCACAGAAACCATGTGGATAAAACCACATCTAGCCCAGCATAATAACAATGTGCATTAAAGTTATTGTACTAGGAAATACAGAACTTTAAATCTTCAAAGATGCTACAGAAGGCCCCAAAACGATAGCAATTTGCATCACAGGTTTCAGTTTCATCTTGAAGGTGATTTTTTCACTGTTGAATCCTTGAGCTTCTCTGTGTTTCTAAAGTCATTGTTTGGCACTCGGTTTCAGCGAGCATTTCTTTATGATGGTAAACCTGTTTTGTCTTAGAGTTTCATACCATACTTGCTCATTTTAAATGAGGGTTCATACCATGCAGTGCCCTTATTCCCAAAGATAAACTTTTGCCTTCACTGGGTAGCCGCCTGAGAGAAAAGTTCTCTGTCCTGTATTTGTAGCATTGTGTGATGTGCACAGCACGTACTGTGGTGACAAAAAAGATATTTCCAGATGAACAGAATCTATAAATGTATAAAAAGAAAAATGACAACAAGATGTGGCATTAATATCCTGCTGTTTGTTAAACATTTACTTTGATTTTCTTGTTTCCCCTACAGTGTAATGTGAGGGCAGAAAGGACCCTGTGAGTCTACTATGAAAGCTGATGGGGAGCAGTACAGCTAGCTGGTTCTTCTGTTTAAAACAGAAAAACCTGAGGGTGAATATAACATATGTGAAAAAGGGCAGGAGAACGACTTCTGTAAGGAAGGTCCTCTGTGTAAAACAGGGCAGCATTAGGTCAGTTCTGTATGATCAATACAGAAAATTAACCCTGCTTTACTGATTGGGTTTTGCATTTCTGCAGGATTCGGACCGTTTCCAGGAGTTATGGGGGCTAAGACGCATTGTCCTTGTGTCGAAACCATTCTGAACATGGGGCTCTTGTCTCTATAGTTTGCTTCCCTTTCACATATACCCTGTGCTGCGACAGATGATTTACAGCTCCAAATTCAGAAGCCAGTAGCTGACACTTCTGCGTATGCGTGCATATAGTGTTTGCATATGCGCGTGTGCCTGTGACCTTGGTGCAGTCAGGACAGTCAGAGCAGCTATTCTGATTAAACTCCAGCTGACAGTCTGTAACCTGATGACAGTCATTAACTCAAAGACTATCCCATTCCACCAGATTAGCAGCTGTGTGACTTCCAGCCCTGCTTTCTTAGTGTCTGAATACTAGGAAGCAGCAGAAATAGTCTGATGTAATAGTTGGTAAATATAGCCTCCAAAACTAATTAAAAAATAAACCAAACTCACCACAGGAGACGTTTCTACCCTTTGCCCTCTTCTTTTTTAATAGTAAACTGAGCATCAGTTTCTGACAAATCACTTTAATTTCCTATGGGGAACATTATTGATTATCAGTCAGGGGACATAGAGGTAAAATATGTGATTTATCCATCTTGTTCAAAATTATTATTTATTGCCATTAATCTTGGAAATTTCTCCACAGTTCTGCCCATAACTCACAGATAGATGCTGGGCTGGTGACAGACCTTGCATAAAGGACTATCGTGCAGTCGTACTATGGTGGGGCCACCATTGTCCTGGTGGAATGCTTCACCATTTTACTCTAGTGAAAAATTGCATAGTCAATATTTGTTACGCACCTGGCCGTTGCCGGGAGAATGGTTGTGAGACTGGAAATCCTATTAGCAGCTATATGATGCTTTTTATTTTAATGATATCCTGCAAACATAATGAGAAGAGCATGCCAGGAAACTAGTAAATTATTGTGTACTGTGCGGTACATGTTCTTACAGTAAAATAGTCGAGAAAGGTTCAAGTTCACAGACACAACACGTTCAGCTTGGACATCAGTAAATCTCCAGGAGGCAGCGGGGTGCATCCCAGGGAGTACAAGGCCTCCGCGACTTCACAAGTGAAGCTGTTTCTAGCAAGGCAGTCTTGGTGCCTGGGTGTGGGATGCAGTGGCAGGTGCATGGTAGTAGATGTTTCTGGTCTCTGTGGCTCTGAGAGTCATTATGCTGGGTCTTCAAGCAGCTACGTGAATGTTGTTACACTGCACCAAATATCCCATTTCCAGCTATTGCTGAAAGAAGACAAGCTTGCACTTACAAATCAAGCGTAAGTCTTCTCTCACCTGTCATGTCTTTATATCTGGAGTGTGTTCAGGCCGCATTCATCCTTGACTGAGCTCTGCACTGGAACAGTCGAGGCCTGGCAATAATTCTGAATTCATCTGTTTATCAGACATGCCAGGACAGGGGTTTTTAATTTTTTTTTTTTTTAATTATTCCATAAGGAATGGCTGAAATTGAAATTGTCTGTCTTGTCTGGGAGCAGGAGGAAGACTGTTATCTGAATCCAGTCTAATGTGTTAAGCAAAAAAAAATGTAGGGGTATCTGCTCAATCATGAGAGAGCATGCAACTGTCTCAGACGTCTCACCACCCATACATATATTTATGTATATCCCAAAATAGCTAGTTTCCTGACAACAATTTGAGGACTGGTTAAGAATGAGGATTACACTTTCTGTTCCATGCAGACATGTGGAAAATAAACATATAGCAGTTCTGAATGAATGTCAGTAATAATGGGGAAAGGCAACTTGTGAGATGCTGTGTGCTGTAGAGAGCAGTGTGTTGTAGTACAGTCCAGAACAAAAACTACACATCTTCAAAGAGAGAGGCCAATAATAAGATGGACAGTTGTTCCGTCAGTTTGATAGTATTGCTGGGTGTTTATAATACATACAATACTTTCTGTTGCTCTGTATTCTATTGTGTGTAGGTGCTCACAATATCTCCATTATGGATGCATGTTCTAGTGACCTCTTCTGGAAAAAAGAATCTTAAGGAGTAGATTCTTTAAAAGACCCTAATCCCTTTTTATTTGTGTAGCCTGAGTGAACAGCTCCTACAGCTGAATAATTCCTACCCTGAGGAGGATTCTTGAATTACTTTGCATTAGTCTAGGAAAATGTGCCTGTTCTCTGCCTGGCTTTTTTAGCCCCAGGAGAAGACTGGGAGAACAATGGTTGTCAGTCAAGAGGAGAGCCCGGGCTTCCAGTCGCTGCAATTGAGGCTTTCCCATTGTACTGCTGTTATAAACAGAACATAAAAATAAAATCAGATCATTTGACCATGTGATTAGCATGTTCCTGTTGAACTCTAGGTGACCTTAATCTTCTGGCTCTTTGCAGAATTCCTGTGTTTCTCACTTAAGAAAAATTTTTTCCTTAACCTTAAGGTTTTTCTTTTGATGCTGAAATAGCCTCTGAGTGGTTTGCTTATAGGGTTTTAAAGGGCTGCATTGGGGCAGACAAGAAAAAATGCCTTTGAATGATGGCGAAGACACATTGGATATCCAAATTTGTAACATCCAGCTGAAGTTTAACCATATAATCCTTAATTTCTATTGCTTGGTGAAACACTTCTTGTGTTTTCTTTTGCCCTATCAGTATACTGCAAGATTGAAAAAGAAATATTTGCAGTTATGTAAACAAGTAGGAACTTCCAGATTTGAAAAAATCACAAACTTATGTTGAGTAAGCTTTGCGGCTTCCTTGTGGGATTCAGACAGCTGTTTATAGATTTAGACTACATTTTTTTTTACTTTTTTAAATTAGCAAGACTTCTCTGTGTAAATGGAAGCTCAGTGCAACCATAACTGTTATTTGATGGTGGAGAGTCATAATGAAGAGTTTTGACAATGAAGAAACTGGAGCTTGCATTTACTTCACTGCTTCACATTTTAAAGTGTTTGCTTTTATGCTTAAGAAGTTAATTTTTGTGTAAATTAAGTTCTGTCTGCCTGCCTAGATCCTTGAGGAGCAAGGAAAACTGAGGGTGTACTACATAACTATTTCCATTTTATAACTTTTTTTTTTTTTACAGTTGACTCATAGTATCTTCAGTGCTGTAATATGAGCTATTACAAAACTGCTGTAAATTTTTCCTTCTACCCCTTCAGCATGTGACAGTGACCACTGGGGACCTCACTGCAGCAGCCGCTGCCAGTGCAAAAACGGAGCCTTGTGCAACCCCATCACTGGAGCCTGCCACTGTGCATCGGGTTTCAAAGGTTGGCGCTGCGAGGAACGCTGCGATCAAGGGACATACGGAAACGATTGCCATCAAAAATGCCAGTGTCAAAATGGAGCCACCTGTGACCACGTGACTGGAGAGTGCAGATGTCCTCCTGGATACACTGGTGCCTTGTAAGCAGCGGGTGTATTATTTGTGGGGGAGAGATACAAGTTTTAAATAGTGCTAATGAGCAATTAAGTTTAGATTAACTTTTAACACTATGCTGTTGGTCTGGCTGCTGTGTAATGCAGGGAAGCAGGGCTGGTGGCTAAGAAGTAGCTGGGCAAACCATGTTGCAGTGCACATTCAGATGTGTAGCTGAGAGAAAGCCCTCTTGAACTGGACTGCTAAGTAAAAGCCACAAAAAGTAGCAGTAGGAGCTTCTTCACGATGACCATGAAAACGGTTTGGCTACAAGTTTGGAAAATCACATTGAAACATGGAGTTATTTGGCTTTGTCATTCCAGAATAGATTTTGAGCTTTGTCAGTAACAATGAATGAGCACCAACCAGTGTAGAAAGAAATATGTTTTAGAAGAAATAATTCCTAGGTTGCCAGGTCTGTTTCCTTAAATTTGTTGCATCGATGCTATGCAATATTCAGTGTGCGTCTCTTTATGTTGGACTGCTTTCTGTTTTGTACTTTTGGCCGGAAAAGTTATCGATAGCATTAAAAATAAGGAGGTGGCTGGAGTCTGGACTGTGTGCCTACGTAACGGTTGTCTCTGTTGTATACCACCACCTCCCCAGCTGCGAGGACCTCTGTCCCCCCGGGAAGCATGGGCCGCAGTGTGAGGAGAGGTGCCCATGCCAGAACGGAGGTGTCTGTCACCACGTCACCGGGGAGTGTGCCTGCCCGCCAGGATGGATGGTAAAAACACTTTCTGAAATCAACACAACCCCATAAAACTTCCGTATTTGTAGATTTCGGGCAGCATCAGAAAAGGGTAGCAAATGAGGATAGCAAATGCAGTCTGCCTGTAGCCAGGAGTAATGAGAAATGTATTTTAGCATAAGGGACTGGAATAAAATACTTGCAAACCCATCTGCTACTGAAAATCCTCCAGTTCTGCACTGCCTTTTTAACCATATCAGATTCTGGGAAGCAGAAGACATGAATCGTACTGTGACAAGGCAACATCCTTTAGATCTTCTCTGGAAGTCATTCATTTCTAGTTATAATTTGATATTATAGGGAGGTGACACCATGATATGTTTTAGCAGTGGGTTTTGTGCCTGTTTTCATATGTATAGCATGCATGGCAAAACCCCCAAACCTTTACATACTGTGTTAAGTGTTGGTGATGTTGGGACATCAAAACTTTAATGCTATCTTTAGACATTCTACCCTTTTGTCGGTGGTTAGGGAAAGAATAATTGACCTCGGAGCTGCAAGCAGCCTTCCCTACTACCAGTTTGCCAACTCTGAGTTGGCAAATAATGGAGTTGGAAGGTGATCAAAAGGCTGGAAGGTGATCAAAACCCAAATAATTTCTTTAAATACATTCATAGATAATATTTATCAATAGTATTTGTTAATAATGTTTTCTGTTTAAATGCCTGTTTTAGGTGAAAATCCACATTTACTGAACTTTTAATTATCTCATGATAATTGACATATTACATTGAGATAACGTGTGGCAGAAGTCAGTTTTTCACCAGCTAGAGAACATAGCTATAAATGATTATCTCTGTTTTTGCATTTGAATAGCACCATTTACCTGAATACCTAACTTGGATTTTTACTTCTTATTCCACTTCATGTTAGAAGAACAAAATTACTGGTCATAGAATACAAATGTTTCCATAAATTCTTGACTTCCTTTATCTGCCTAAATACAACTAATGAAAAATGAGATAGCATATGAAGCAGTGATGGAAATTTTATACTAGTGTGTGTCTTAACTAATAAATTACTGTTTAGTCCTTCGACTAGTTTTCCATTCCAAGTAGTTATTTAAGCATAACTTTGTTAGTTTTAGATTTTTCAATTTTGTGCAACACAATTTTGTCCGTATAACCTTTTTTGCTTTTCGTGTAAGGAACATTTAAAGTAGCCAGCTATAAATTCTGCAGTATCTTATGTTAGCTGAAATACCTGCATGTCTTTTGGCTGATGAAGTGCCTGTAAATATGTTTTTCTTGAAATGGCTTCTTAAAAGTCTTACGATCTGATGCTCCCCTCACTACACAGATGTAATTAATTCCAAGGATGTAAACAGCAGTGCAGAAATTCAAAACCCATTGAAGGGAAGCAGACATCCTACCTAAGATTTTAAGATATGCTGCTTTCGATGAAATTACAAACAGCTTTTCCTTTCATCAGAAGAAAACAACTTATCATAAAGTAGTATAATTGGGGTATATCAGCGATTACTGATTTCTACACCACTACTCACTGGAGGGCATTTCTGGATGTCTTGATATATGCTACTCCTGCTGAAGAAATTGGGAAGAGTTTGGCATCAATTGGTCTTAAACATCTAAGTGTTTTCACTGTTGCTTAGAGATACTGTTTTTCATTAGTTTTGGCTTCCAAAAGGGAAATCCTAGAAGATTATTCCTCCAGTGCCGAAACATGCCTCATGTTTGAAGCTGGAGAAGAGTCTGGCATTTCCAAGATCAGCATTAGACGAGTGACAGGAGATCTCCTTGGTCGTCCTTCTTTACAAACCTTTCTTCCTTGTCCGTTCAAGCTGTAATCCCAAATGTAATATTAAGATTTTTTTTTTTCTGCACACGCAGGGCATGGTCTGTGGTCAGCCTTGTCCTGAGGGTCGTTACGGAAAAAACTGTTCCCAGGAGTGCCAGTGCCACAACGGAGGGACCTGTGACTCAGCGACAGGCCAATGCCATTGCAGCCCAGGTTACACAGGGGAACGGTAAGGAAAACCCATTGTTGCCAGACTGCTGAACCCGCAAGGGGTCTGCTATGACAAAGAAAGTTAAGAAGCTGTTAGAAAGCAGAATGAAAATATCTGTCATACGATTAAAAGAGTCTTATGAAATGTTTGCCATGTCACTTAGCTGATGCTGGGTCACAAGCTAAAAGCGCCTATGTGATTACCCTTCTGTGAGGAACTGCTTTGTTTCAGGATTTTCCTGCTGTGGCTCATGCTCTGGCAGTGTCTTGTGGGTCTTCACTTGAGTGACTTGCAGAATGACGCAGTTTGGGGTATGGTGAAGGGGTGAGGAGGAAAGCTCTTGGTTTTGTGCAGATGTTTGGCAGTCATAGTAGCAAGGGAGACTCATTTGGTTCCTCTTCAAAGTGAGCAAGCTGGAGAGTTGTCTCATCAAGTATTTCATTCAAATGAAGAAGTGAAACTTCTTTATTTTCTGACTTGATTGTTAAAAATTGTCTTTGGTGGATTGAAAAGATAATATAGCAAGACATCATTTTTGAAGGCAGTGGAAAGTGATGAAAGAAGTGTTTTTCTGCATATATTTTAAACAGCACACAACTCATTTGCTGAAGTCAGCAGCAGCTTAATCACTGGGGTCAGTCCAGGGGATCTCTGCCAACAATAGTAGGTATTATAACCATATGCACTTCCCACGCAAGTGTTCACAGGACATGGGGAGAGCTGTGCCAGACATAAGGGGAAAAAAACTCATGAAGAAGAGGAACAATTAGTCCAGAGCCACTTGGATGCCAAAATTAAATTTGCATCTGTGAAGACACAGTGCAGAAGATGGTAGATGCATTTAAAGAGACACAGAGAAGTCACAAGGGAAATCAAAGGAATATCCATATGAGAGTCTATGCACTGCACTACACTGGTGTTTCCAAAAGCAGTTACATTTTTTGTCTTGGAATTTAAATCTGACTTTAATCTGAAATGTCTTACAAGCTGCAGCATTTTGATCACTTTTGCAAGTCTGAGCTCCCTCTTTTCCTGCAAAACAGGCTGTATTTGCAATTCTTTTGTTTTTCAAGATACTCCAAGGGCAGGAATGGGTCAGAAGCAAGGTTGTAGACCTGGTTCTTATTTCATGTCAGTGGACTGGCAAGGGAGGGAAGTGTTACAAGAAATGCATGGGCATTGGCTGAGCTAGCACATACATACCAGCAGCAAAAAGGATGATTTTTAGAAGTGCTAAGCTATTCTCCACTTCTGTGTGTAACTTCAACAGTATTTGTCTGAGACTTCAGTGTGGTGGTGACTCCTGGATCTTGGTCATACAGCAAGAAAAAGAGGGCTCCTAGAGCATGTAACAGTTTCTAGGTGATCTGAGTTAACACAAAGGAATCTAGTTTAAACTACCTTTATAATTGTTCTGCCTAATACTTTTTGATTGATACCCATCCTCACCAGAAAGTGGAAAAGGGTCTTTCAGAAGTTGATGAAGATGCAATTAAAAAAAAAAAAAAAAAATTGCAAGGTTAAATTTTGTCTAAATTGGCTGGGATTCCTGACTGTCGTTTGGAGAAAATTCATTCTCAGCTTTATTTGTATAACTTCACTAGGAAACAATTAAGCAAGGTTATTAGCTCTATTGTTATGCTATACCTCTGAAGGAAAGGGGATTTTATTGCTGGCTTCACTCAGGACAGAGTTACAAATACCTTGAAACTTCTGGATAACAGTATCAGATTGAAGCAAATACTGCGGAAGCATGACATGAACCTGCATATCCATTTTACCTCAGTCAGATGGCTCTGCTAAATTCTGTTACATTTTGCAGCATCTTACATCGCGTCTCTTTGAAATTGTCCTGTAATAAACCACCAATCATACAAAAAAAGCCCCAAAAAAAGCCAAGTATATAAGAAAAATTGAAAGAGAGCACCAAGGAAGTTCTTGTATAGGACTGGGAAAATGAGCAGGTTATTTAAGATTTGTCATATTTAAGCTGATAAAACCATTAATAATGTGACGAATTATCAAGTAATATTTTTGTACAATCTGTAACTTGGTAAAACTTACAGGTACCCAAATTGCAGAAGATGTTATGTGCCTGATATTACCTGTTGAGTTCACAGCACACCTCAGGACTTCAATGTCAGCATGTTCTGGCCGTAAAGCTTTGGGATTTAGCTATTTTGTCTTCTTGTCTATGTCAACGTAATTCAGAGTTTATAGGATGCTTATATTGAAAAATATGGGGATTTTCCCTGACACACAAGCTATGAAATGTTGTCATCCTTGGCTCTGAGGCGTAAACCTGTTGAGCTGAGAGGTCAGCTCTCATACATATAATCAAATATTTTAAGCGCACTTAGTGCTGGAGCCTTTAGTAATGCTGTAGTAGCACTGGCATTCCGAATTTTAACAATTCCGTTATAAAACACAGTGAAGTTAAAGCTGAAAACCTCAAACTCGTATTGTGAATCTTAAATACATAGCCAAATGAAATTGCTGTCCAGAAACTCATTAGTAAGTGAGTTGCAAGTTTTAGAAGCAGGATACTGAAAATTGTCTTTTGGTAGTCAGGCTGGACAGCTAAACATACAGTCTGATCTTTAGGTTAAATAATGTCTTTCATATGTAAAACGTTAAGTAAGACTCTTAGCTAAAGTAGCTATCTTCCAAAAGGTCTGTGAATGAAAGAGGAAAAGTTTGGTGAAGAAGTCTCTTTATTAGGCTATATTTTTCTTGAGGAGCAACAAAAAATCATTGCTACTGTCCCATATGCGTTAAACTCAAGTCTTTACTAATTTTCACTTTGATCTTTTAGAAAAGTCAGATGAAAAGAAGGGCTTTGTGTTCCTGAAGATTTTTCCATGTCATCCTATGAATTTTTGAAGGGCAAAATCAACAAAAAAAACAGGTTTAGAATGAAATTCTGAAAAGAAAGGTATTCTGGAAACATCGTGGGTTTGGAAACGCAATTAGAAAATATTCTCGTCAAAGACTGCTGAGCATGATTGCCAGGGAACTTCCTGGCCTGAGCGTCTGCAGGGGTGTGGGTGTCTGCTGGCTGTTCACACTATTGCTAAGTGGAGAATCTAGATCACTTTAAAAGAGTTACAGGTGGATGGCTTTTGAAACAAAATACTTGAAAATTTATTCCTTCATACTTCAGGTCTGGTTTAAGAGGGTTTGGTTTTGTTCTGGTTCCTGAATGCAAAATGCAATGGTCTGTGTATGCACGTTGTCTCCTTTCTTCTGGAGACAAGGGAGACCTTTTCCAAAGGAATTTGTAGAGCTAATGTTTTTAAGCGTGTCTAGCTGAGCAGCAAAAGAAACCAGAGAGACAGGCACTTTTAAATATAAAGTTATATAAATTCCTACTCTACTTAAGAGGCGTTTTAGACCAGTATAAGAGATCACTCATAAACCATATTTCCCTTAAATCTCCAAAAGCTGTAGTTTAGGGGAAATAAAACTAATTTTTGTTTGTTTGTTTTTCTCACAGATGCCAAGATGAGTGTCCAGTGGGGACTTACGGAGTGCAGTGTGCTGAGACCTGCAAGTGTATGAATGGTGGGAAATGTTACCATATTAGTGGTGCCTGTCTCTGTGAACCAGGGTACACCGGAGAGCACTGTGAAACAAGGCTTTGCCCTGAGGGAATTTATGGTCTCAAGTGTGACAAAAAGTGTCCCTGCCACATGACAAACACCTGGAGGTAGGCTTTACACCCTTTAGCCTGTTTTCTTTTTCTATATAGAACATAGAAATCTGAATATAATCTGAAAATAAATATTTCCTGATTTTTCTAGAACTTTCATGCAAACTGAAGCAGCCAAAGACTTGTAAGAGTATTTGGTATTCTCTAACCGTATCAATAAAGAAAAGATCAACCCAAAAGAGCTTCTTGAGTTTTAGTGCTTGCAGCTGTATTTGATCTTAATATTCACAGCTGTATTCAGTCTCTGACCCATGAAATAAATGTTAAGACAACATGTGACCTTTGTCTATAATTACCACATGAGTAAATCATTATATTCTTCACCGTATAAAGTCAGTATACATCATACATCCCTCACATATTCTGGTGTACTGTGGATAAGAAATAACTGAATTGAAATCAGTGGATGTATAGTCTTACGAGTCAGGCATGAGAGGAGAATCCATTTCTCTCTCTCTCTGTGTGCATATATAAGTATTGGTGTAGGTGACTNCCATTTCTCTCTCTCTCTGTGTGCATATATAAGTATTGGTGTAGGTGACTATTGTAGTACAAAATATCTGAAGCCTTACCAATTGTAAATCTTGGTTTCAAAAATATATTTTTTGTCATTTAAATGATTTTTCTAGAAAACATGTAAAACCTGATCCCTGGAAATCGAATGAAAATAGTTTTCCAATTGGCTTACCTTTTACCATCTCTCCTTATTCAAGCAGTAATGAGCGCTATTTTTTGAGTTTTGTGTGTGGATTTCGTAGTGTTTCAGCATATTGTTATGAAAATATAGAAACTAGCTGTTTGGAGACAAACTTTCAGCTGTGAGGGAGGAATGCCAGATGTCAGTTGAGGCGAGCCAACATATTTATAGAACAATTCTGGACAGCTTTCTCTTGTTACAAAACACAGTTCTTCTGATGAAATACTTTGGTCGTCGTGCATTCACTTACACATTCACTTAATTGCATTACTAATCACAGGACCTTAGATAAGGTTTGTGAGCATAATCTAAATTTTTGCTGTTGAAAGTAGCTGTGAAAGAAATTTGCAGAAACCATTGACTGTCGCATAGAATGCTGCTGTATGTTGTTTATAAGATGCACTTTTCCTCACAGATGAAGCAAAAGCCTGTAGTCAGAATTTAGCAGAGATGTTAAAGCACTCAAGCACATACATGGAAATACCTATTCTGTTAGGACTCTGTGAAAAATTACTTTGTGGATTGTCTGAGTTGTACCTTTCATGACAAACCATGTGACAGCAAACTGAATTCTTTTCCCATTCCATCCTTTTACAGTTGTGTGCCCGCACTTCTGTTTATCCCATTTACTTGAAATGTTTTTTTAAAAAATACAGAGTTTTTGACATAAAATCAAGCGATTAATTATTTGGGCAATGCATTCAAGAATAAATGGCACCATAATGCTGACCTATCTAGCTCTCAAATGATGCTAGTAGACCAAATACTGTTGTATTATGAGTTATGGTTAGCTGCTTTCCTGAAAATTTTTCTGCAGACTGTTCTAGCAGCCTTGTTTGACAGGAACACATTACACTGTATAGTATTTCTGATATTACAGGGATTACTTCTGATTCATGTTCAACACAGCTGTTCCTTCATTTATACCGCTGGAAGACAGCTTGTGGTCAAATCAGATCACAAATGTTCACATGTAAACAGCAGCGTATGGCTGGTCTTTTTTTGAACATTTTCCCCTCTGTATGACAAATCAAAAGGCACTTAACAGCCCTGTAGGTGCAGGAGCATATTTGCAAGGGCATAATGATCTGTGAGGAAAACAAAAGATTTTCATGACTTCACGAGTGTATTTTTCATATATAGGTTCCTTCCCCCTGGCTCAGGAAGTGATTAAGACCACCAAATAATAGAAATCAAAGGGCATGTGAGTAATGGTATAGAAGAGAAAGCTCTTTGCTGACACTTTATGCTTTTGAGAATCTTTTGAGAAGCCAGTTGTGTCTGGCTGTCTTCATCTCTCACTGAATATCAGCCAGCCAGGAGCCAACTTTTTAAGCACATCAGGGAATATCCTCATCCCTTACTTGCCTACCACAAGTGCTATTTGGGGTGGCTGTAGCCAAAGGATCTTCTTCATAGCACTAACCTGTTTAGCAGCAATGTAACAACCAATAATCCCAGGGCACGAAAAAGGCGGTACAATTCCTTCTTCAAATACGCTTTGTGTGTCTGTAGGTCTAAAATTCTGTTAGGACTTCTAGGGGCCTTGATATTGTAACAGCTTTCTTCATCTGGGTATGACCACTAGTTTAGACATCCTCGAAGAGGAGCTGTTGGTAGACTTAGAGCCTTAGGTTATTACTTACGTTCTTAGTATTCATAGATATGGAAACGAACTAAACGTTAGTTAAAAAAATACTTTGCACCAAAAAATAATTGCAGTAAAATATGTGTACATAAGTTGCAGTGTGCAAGTTTTTTCTTCAAATACTTAAAGATACAAAAACATTATGATACACCATAGTTCAAAAATGTATACATATTTCTATTACTGTTTTATGATTGAGGAAATTGCATCAAAACAGCTTTGGCAATAAATCATAATTTGCATTTTGGTTAGGCTAAGCTACAGGGATTTCGCTGCTGCTGTTGGTTGATGGCAGCTCCTGGGGATGAAAGGCAAGCTCATCCTTCTTCTTAGTTGTATCAGCAGCCTTTACTAAATGCTTTGTAAAGGGTTAGATATAGATATACTTGAGAGTTTTTATTCTTTTTGAGGGGTCTAGAGGACAGCAGCAGGTAACAACCCTCTTGTGCTGAAAGTTTTTTCACAAATGGTTCTTCTCTATTGCATCTTTTGATATATATGAAAGGATTTGAGCTAGAGTGCAAATCAGACACAGACCTCTATTCTCTGTGACTAGGTGACACTATCGATTTTTTTCCTTTTTACGCGATAGTCAAGAAAAAAAACTAGAGTGAACACCCACTGGCTGAGACTAAGACCACATAAAACACGCCTTTTCAGTGGAGTACAACAGCAGTGCTGTGAGCTGGTATGAGCAGACCCACGTGTCCATGCCGCTTCCATCCACAGTTTGTGGGGCATACAGAAACTTGTCATTCTGAAGATCCAGTTTGCAGGAATGAGCGAAAAAGACCTTGATCTGCCTTCATCAATGTTGTCAGTTCATTTTGTACAGGAATGTTTTTCTAGCCTAAACCAGTTTTAGACTGGGTTTCGTCATGCCTTTTCTTAAGTGACACCTGATGACCATTCAGAAAATGTAAAAAGGGCAGACTGTAGCTGCATATTTATCTAGAAGGTTTACAAATGATATTTGTTACACCTGTGTTACAGCATATGCACTGGTTTCAGGTTGATCTCCAAGCTAAATTTTTTTTTTTTGTAAGCTCTTTCTGGTGATATTCCACCACTGCTTCACACCTGTACGTAAGATCAGCTGGGGCCATTCTGTGTCACTAATTTGGTATAGATCAGGCTGGAATTAGGATTTATTCATGACATGAGCTCTTATGAGGTTTCTTTTGTCTCATGCTTTTTCTGAGATACATATATAGGGTTGAGTGGAATTTTATGGTGTGATACATGCTTAGTTCATATAGTCTGGGTATGTTTTTAAAGTCAAGATTAGGGCATCTTGCAATTTTGCATTTTTCTAATGGACTTGCATGTACATGTACAAGAGCTTTTCATGGAAATTTTATATTGCATAGGGTGCTACAGGATTTAGTTGGATATTGTAATAGTGAAACACCTATATAAATCATACAAAAATCATTAAGTTCATCTGAGTCCTTCAAATCATAGAATCATAGAATCATTAAGGTTGGAAAAGACCTCTAAGATCATCAAGTCCAACCATCAACTAACACCACCATGACTCCTAAACTATCCCCTGGAGTGCCACGTCTACACCTTTTTTGAACGCCTCCAGGGTAGACGACTCCACCACCTCTCTGGGCAGCCTGTTCCAATGCCTAACCACTCTTTCAGTAAAGAAATTCTTCCTAATGTCCAATCTAAACCTCCCCTGATGCAACTTGAAGCCATTTCCTCTTGTCCTATCGCTAGTTTCTTGGGAGAAGAGTCCAGCACCCGCTTCCCTACAACCTGCCTTCAGGTAGTTGTAGAGAGCGATAAGGTCTCCCCTCAGCCTCCTCTTCTCCAGACTAAACAACCCCAGTTCTCTCAGCCGCTCCTCATAAGACTTGTTTTCTAGTCCCTTCACCAGCCTCGTTGCCCTTCTCTGGACACGCTCCAGCACCTCAGTGTCCTTCTTGTACTGAGGGGCCCAAAACTGAACACAGTACTCGAGGTGCGGCCTCACCAGTGCCGAGTACAGGGGCACGATCACTTCCTTACTCCTGCTGGTCACACTATTCCTGATACAACCCAGGATGCTGTTGGCTTTCTTGGCCACCTGGGCACACTGCCGGCTCATGTTCAGCCGGCTGTCGACCAGCACCCCCAGGTCCTTTTCTGCCGGGCAGCTCTCCAGCCACTCTTCCCCAAGCCTGTAGCGTTGCATGGGGTTGTTGTGACCAAAGTGCAGGACCCGGCACTTGGCCTTGTTGAACCTCATACAGTTGGCCTCGGCCCATCGATCCAGCCTATCCAGATCCCTCTGCAGAGCCTTCCTTCCCTCGAGCAGATCGACACTCCCACCCAGCTTGGTGTCATCTGCAAACTTGCTGAGGGTGCACTCAATCCCCTCATCCAGATCATTGATGAAAACATTGAACAAAACCGGCCCCAGAACCGAGCCCTGGGGAACACCGCTCATGACCGGCCGCCAACTAGATTTCACTCCATTCACCACCACTCTCTGGGCTCGGCCATCCAGCCAGTTTCTTACCCAGCAAAGTGTACGCCCATCCAAGCCGTGAGCTGCCAACGTCTCCAGGAGAATGCCCTGGGAGACAGTGTCGAAGGCCTTACTAAAGTCCAGGTAGACAACATCCACAGCCTTGCCCTCATCTACTAGGCGGGTCACCCGGTCATAGAAGGAGATCAGGTTGGTCAGGCAGGACCTGCCTTTCATGAAGGCAGGAAATGTATAAGATCAACTACCCACAAGTACTTTTTTTGTTTCTGTACAGAGTAGGGTTGTTTTTCCAGAAAGTGTGAACAAAAGACCAGGAATAAAAGTAGATGTACTGGCAGTATCTCTCATCTCTTTATTTTCCTATCTTAATATATAAATCTTATTGCCAATTAAGCTAACTGCATGAGAACCCATCAAAAAGCTTCAGAAGTGCTCCAGCTTCCTACATCTAATTACAAATTACGGAATACTAATTTTGGTGTCAATCAATATATGTGCATGTATGCCTTAGTAACACTTACTGGGGGGCACAGAATATCAATGCCTCTGCTTCACACCCAATGCACACTCATGCGTGTGGTCTCCCCTTTTCCTGAAAAGGAAAAAAACCAACCACAAACAACGCTGGGATTTATCTCTTAAAATGACAGTACCACTAATTTTATGTTATAAACATATTATAATTCATATCCTAATGACTCTTCCATTGTGGGTTGAAAAATCTTTTCATATTCCCTGCCCTGTATTCTCCCACTGACAAGAAACACAGGAACTGGATCCAAAATGCCACTGGGTGCCTACAGGAAGTTAGGAATAGGGGACAAATCTGATTATCTTGCTGCATCATGTGTTTTCACAATTTTGCATGTATTTCATATGAGAATAGTTCCATTTCAACTTATTTCATGGCAGGTATACGTATAACTGAACAAATAACCAGGACTGTTGACTATGCATGCCACGCGTTTGAACCATTTCTGCATGTAACATTTAGTTGAAGAGAACTTTCCTCTCACTTTATGTAAACCAGCTTAATACTGTCAAAGAGATTTTAACATCTTCAAGACCCCCAAATCCTTATGATGTCGTAGTGTATGGAATAATAGATAGAGAGCAGAATGCATAGTGACATTCCAACCTTTATAATTCATACTTTCCTTGATCAGCAGTATGTTATCAGTTGGTTGTATTCGGCAATACGAAACTCTTAGTTTGACAAGAGTAGTCCTCGAGTCCAAGAGCAGTTGCAGCTAATATTGCATTCCCTTGTTATGTTGCAACTTTTTCAAAGAATATTGTTGTTATTTATGTTTTAGCACCTAAAAGTGCAGTTGGTATTTTTTCAAACTTTCAAACGGTCAGAAAAATACTGTTTCAAACAGACCCCCACACAAGGAGTCAGCAAGTCTTGCAAAATCAGGCTTTTGTCATGGGTCATTCAATGCGTCTGGCCGAAGGCGCTTTTTTTTTACAGCACACTTAAAGAAACTTCACTTAAATCAGTGGCAGACAAATATCTTTAAACAGTCTTCCCATTGTAAATATATTGGATTTGGATATTAAGGCTTTCCTTTGGTGAGAATTAAGCAAGTGCTTTGTCTGCCAGAGTGCTACAGAGTACCCCATTGTGTCCACTTTTCCAGCACATATATCTTTGCACAGCTGATGATGTCCATTTGTTACGAGGCAACAGCTGTCTGACTGGGCCTTCAATGAAACTGCTGTTCCAGGTAGGGACAGCTGGTCTGCCACCAGGTATGGCCAACATAGGGGAGATACTCTCCAAAAGGTCACTGCTGTGATGGTATATCTGACTTCTGCCCAATGCAAATGATTTTGTATCATTCCTGGAAAGATGCCAATTGTCCTCTTTTCAACCAACAATTTAAAGAAGAGTGTGCTTGCTACTTATTGTGTGCTGTGTTATTATTTTGTGTTGGATGCTACGCTATTTTACCAGAGCATCATATTTCTCAGACAACATGCTGCTGAGTTTGGGCAGTGCTATGAAAATGGTCCTGTTACACTTGGAGTGGAAACCTAACAATACGTTTTGGGAATTTAACGGTTTCATCACCTTAATATTTGTAACCATGGATATATATTGTATGGTAAAAATTGTGTTTCAGATAGGTTTCTTTTCACCTACACAGAGAAAAACGATACCTCTTCTTTTCTTTCCATGTCCTCCCAAAATGTCTGTATGTTGTATGATGTCACATTTCTTATCTTAATTGGCATGCATTTATATGTACATGTACAGAACCCTTTGCTTTGTGGTTTGGGGAGTAAAACCATCTCTGTGCATAGCATGCAAGATCCTTTATGCAACCTATCTATAACAGCATTTTGTTCTCTGGAAAAAAAAAAAGTATTGATGTCATGTTTAGTCCTGAATTATTTATCCTTTCATCCCCTCCTGGCAGCTGTCACCCTATGTCTGGGGAATGCTCCTGCAAGCCCGGCTGGTCTGGGCTCTACTGCAACGAGACGTGTTCCCCAGGATTCTATGGCGAGTCGTGTCAGCAGATCTGCAGCTGCCAAAACGGTGCTGACTGCGATAGTGTGACTGGAAAATGCACCTGTGCCCCTGGATTTAAGGTAAATAAGTCTCACTTTCACAGTCCATTTTCGACTCCACTGCCTTTAGTTAAGTGCTAAATTCTTCAAGATGCCAGAGTGTCCTTTCTCCACCACAGTAAAAAGAGAGGTAGGGATATTTAGGTACCACTCGGTGTGTTATAAGATAAGACCCTGAAAAGGCAAAATTTGTGATTGGTTCTCGGTACTGAAATGAAGCCATTTTAAGAAAGAAGTTAGTTGCTTTATAAGACATTGATAAGAATGGGGGTGTGCTGTTGAGGTGTAAGTAAAGGGAGGAACGACAGCTTTCAGTCATTATCTTGTTGCACCAACTCCTCATGCTCTGTCCAGAGAAACTCTAGACAAAGACATTTGTTTTTACAATTCAGGACATTATTCTGCAGCTTTTACACATGTTTGTTGTTACCTGTGCATTGGATGCTAATCTCACATAGAAAACATATTACAGTATGACTGTTCTTCTAGGAGTAATAACTGTGAAAACTTCAGCCAAATTAATTCTTAAAAATATTTTACATATCCAGATTATTTTCCATTAAACTGCTGTCTTCCTGTGTTTTGGTTTAATAAAGGGCTTCTTTATTACTGAAAATACTGTCCATTGATCTAACCAAGTGCTGTTAGCTATGTGACCTGAGCTCTCATAGCAACTGATAAAAAACTGATGCTTGCTGTAGACTTAAAAAGCATGAAGGACTCCCTCTCCCATAAATTCAGGATAACTTAGTGACAGCTAGGACAGTCATGGACTGTATGTTTTCTGGCTTTTGTAGCACCTGAGTCAGTCTATGTCATTTATTAGTTGTATTGTCTGAACTTCCTCAAATAGTTTTTAGACTCTATTTTTGTGTAATTCAGGGTGCTGCTTGTGGTACTCCTTGTCTTCCGGGGACATACGGAGTAAACTGTTCATCTGTGTGCAACTGCAAAAACGAAGCCATCTGTTCACCAGTAGATGGTTCTTGTGCCTGCAAAGCAGGTAAGTGTCTCTTCAGATTAATTTTCTTTTTCTGTAATCATAAAATGAAATTGAGTTTTTGAAGTAGAGAAGAAGAAAGAAACTTGATAAAAAGCAGACCACTAGATAGTTTTTGCTTCTGCTGCTCTGGGAGGCAAAAGCTAGGAAAACGTCTGCTCAGAGAAGAGTGCGCGTACCTCATGTTCATGTTTCCTCAACGCAGTTCTCAGTGGGCTGGATACTGTGGCTGGGTGAATTACCAGTGTTTATGCTGAGATAGGCCACCACTTGTCTCTTGTGGCAGCGCTGTGGTCTGCTAGAAGGACTACTGGTATGCCATTTATCTGATGTCAGCCTTCCTAGTCAAAATATGTAGCCCTGTTTCCCCTCAGCCTGGGTGAGCACCACCTTTGGCTGCCACCCTCGCCCCTCTCAGCATCACAGAGGCACAGACTTTAGGTTGGACATTAGGAAAAGGTTGTTCACCCAGAGGGTGGTGGAGCACTGGAACAGGCTCCCCAGGGAGGTAGCCATGGCACCAAGCCTGACAATATTCAAGGAGCGTTTGGACAATGCTCTCAAACACATAGTGTGAATTTTGAGGTTGTCCTATACAGGATCAAGAGTTGGACTCGATGATCCTTGTGGGTCCCTTCCAACTCAGGAGATCCTATGAGTCTATGACTTCTTCCTGCCAGTTTAGCACTGACATTGATATCTACTGGCAATTTTTTCTATTCGAATACTCTCTTCCTCAGCAATTCTCTGACAAAACCTTGCCTAACCCTCTTCCCAGCCTGTGCCCTCTACTGTTCCCTGCTTCTGCGAGAAGCTTTCTGAATCTCCCAGTATTAGTGCGAGTGGACTCATGCTCCTCAAGCCCTCTGCCTGGCTCTCTCCTCCCAACAGTAATTTTGATGGTCAGTGTACCTCCATCAGAAACGGTATGTGCCTGCCCACTTCTCCATCTCCCAGTAGCACATGCCTTTGGCTGGAACAAAGATATTTCAGACATCCTGCAGCGCTGGTTCTGCAGAGATCTTTTCCCATATAAACGTCCACATGGTGTTCCTGTTCAACCCAAAATATACTAGTAAACTCCACTTAAAGATCTGTTCTTGCAATACACCTGTTCTCTTTTTCACTTCTGCTGTGAGGAAGGATTTAAAGCCCAGCATCCCTCAGCTGTGATGCTGGATTGCTGAGAAGAGAAGGGCAGGCTGTTCAATGCTCCTAAGCAAATCCCATGCCCAGCCTATGCTGTAGACCCCTGCGTCTAAAAACGTTTTTCTAAAAATATACGAATGTTGAGAGTGAGGGAGAAGTGTTAGAGTTACCTAGACAAATAGCCACTAAATTTGTCAGGGACTGATACAATTAAATCAGTCATGTAGCAAATGTGGAGAGTTTCCAGCTTTTACTCTTGCCAGAGACAGTGGAGCTGATTTAACTCTGTTAAAGTAGCTAAGTAGCTACTGCTAAGTAGCTAGGTTGTGAGGAGAAAAACTGTTTCTTGAGCCATGCATAATCCTATCTTCTTGTGCATCGTGCAGTTTTAGTCATACTGTGATGAAAAAGGACAGCAAATGGTGAAATTAAACTAAACCCAGATACTTGTCATGTAAATGAAGGAAATGTATAAATCCTGGGAAGACACTTGAGAGAAAGTGTCTCAATTTTCTAGCTAGTATAGTATAACATTTTTTCCTGAAATGACCCCTAAATTCGAAGCTATCAATCCAGGGCACGAGGCAGCTTCATTTCAATACATGTGTTTTTGCATAGTCTATTGATCAGGCTCAGTGCAGAATTATTTTTCCCTTCCCTTACTGTAAACAAGGTACAAAATTAGAAACTTGGTTTGTGTCATTGCTGATGATAACGTATGACTGGTTCATAACGTTTCTCTTGTATCCAATAGATGATCACATTTTTTTAAATCTATTTACATTTCTGTCTATCCAGTGCGCAGTCTGTGAGTCATTGATATCAGGCATAATCAGTGGTGAATGCTGCATTTTAGAACCATTGTCCATTACATTCTTTTTTGTATTTGGAGAGAAGTACAGAAATAATCTAAAAGGTCTTCTATTTATCCTTGGAGAAATCCAACTTATGCACTACTTTTATGTTTTCTCTTTTTTTGTGTCTAAGATGTCTGTTAAAACCATGTCGCAGAACTGTCTGTATTGAATCCTGGTGGAAGAATTATGAAAGCAGCAGCTTAAGTCTAGGGAAAATATTCCTAATTTTTTTCAGGCTATGCCTCAAAACTTTCAGTATAGTTTAGTGCTTCTCAGTGAAATTTCAAGGTGTCTCTGTTTTCATTTCAGATCTCCCATCAATTGCTTTTGTATTTTGGCACCCATCTGCAAATGTGTGCTGTGCACAGATGTTACAAGGTGCCCTTGAGCACCTTTGTTCAAACCTGGACAAGTCCTCAGCTGAAACTGCTGATACTAGCCTGTAAATGTTACCCTGGTATTGCGCATCTCAGAGAGATGCCACATGGTAGGCAGAGGGAAACACGTCCTCAGAGAGGAATGGGGGAAAACCTGATTAATTTGTCCCTTTAATTCTTATTTTTTGCAGGTTGGCATGGTGTAGATTGCTCAATAAATTGTCCCAGTGGTACCTGGGGACTTGGCTGTAACTTAACTTGCCAGTGTCTTAACGGAGGTGCTTGCAATGCTCTGGATGGAACCTGTACCTGTGCCCCGGGCTGGAGAGGAGAAAAATGTGAACTCCCTTGCCAGGTAGTTTAATAATTTCACTGAACTTTGCACTGTAGGATAATACTGGGCAGGGGGACGCACCTGTCATTCTTCTGACTTGGTGGGGATAAGTCCCTAAGGAGCACTGCACCTGGTAGCCCATATACGGCTGGGTTCAAGATCAGGGACACACACCAACAATCATTCTGGAAGAACTCTGCTGTGCAGCACACCAAAGCACACAAAAATGACTACACAAAATGAAGATGCACAGATGAACTCTTTTTCAGCTTTCACACTTTAAAGTGGGACCTCAAACTTTCCACCAGCTCCTTTAGAATTTGTTGAAAAACACAGAACCAAATTTTTCCCTCTCTATCAGCATAAAATGCTATCCAAACTGCCTCTGTTTGCCAAACTACTTTAAGTAAAAATGATGAGAGAAGAAATGTACCAAAAATATATTCCACATCAAACAGCATAATTTTAATTAAATTAGCTTATATCTGTGGTACAGTATGAATGAAGAACTTTCATTCCTTCTTAGTCAGACATGAGAAGGCACTCTTACTACCCAGTCCCGTGACAGGTCTTTGCCCTTCTATTGGGGCTCTGACTTCCGCTATCTCCCAGACTTGAGAACTGCAAAATTAGAAATCATTGTGTTGACAAAGGCACACTCCTCATCAGTTCTGTTCCACCTTGTAATCTGTGGTTTGGGGAAGCCATAAAAATATACAACTTCAAAATTTTAAAAATGGTAAAATTCAAAACTGATTTGTTTTATTACATAAAGGTTTGGTTTCAATTACATTTCATACACAAAAAAAATGAAATATTTTATGAAAAAGGGGTTTTTTGAGAGTCCATCTTTTCAATGATGGACTTGAATTTTCTGGGAAATTTTTAACAAACTTCATTTTTTTAATAAACTTCTCTCTGCTCTCCTTTTCCTCTCCACTGTCTTTTCTTCACTTTTGCAATACTATCTGCATAGCAGGTTGTTGGTTTAATGTAAGTGTAAAGGAATCACCTGAGCTGAACATAAACCTTGTAAATTCCCCTCCCATATCACATTCAAGCTTCTGTCAGTTTGGACTAGCTCTACTGAGCAATAATATGATAGGAGTAGCTGAACTACAACGTGAGACTGGAAACCACACCTTTGTTTTGAATGAAAATTTGTTCTGTTGAACTGCTCTCAGTTCAGTGATTTCTTTAGGATTGTTTTTGGTTTTAAGAGGAAGTATAGCATGCACTGATAGAGTGAGTAAAATGGCAAACAAATTCTAAAAGATTCTGGAAAGCTGATTAGAGTACCGTCTGTGCACATTTATGCAGTGTTTCCAAAGATGCATCTCCATCAGAAGACTGATTTTTCTTTTTTCTAAAGCAGCTTTGTTTATCACTTAGTGTCTGATTCTGAAGGATGACGAGATCTCCCAAGCTCCATTAGCTCTTCCAAAACTGACTTATTAAAAAAGATAGGTATTGTTTCATGGCATTTGCTTCACTGTTCCAAATCTAGCAAAATAATGCTTAAAAGCATTTCTATATCAGATAATTTAGCATGACCATCCTTATTGTCTTGCTCTCTCCCTCTGTGTCTGTGTCAAATGATGTCCATAAGCATTTACATATTTCAAATGTGTATTCTGCCTCAAAATTCCAGAGCAGGAGAATAAACAGAAAACTAATTCAAATGTGTCCAGTGTTGTCTGAATTTTTTTCTTGTTTGAGCAGAGAGTTTATTTAAATCAATGTATTTCAATTTGTTTCAATAACTTCAGAAAATTAATATCACTGCCCAGATTGTTACTCAAGATTTGACTGAAGTTTGGACTTCAGTCCAAATACATAGCAGACTAAAAATAGCACTTTTCAACAACGTATTTGATGATTTCCTTTCTTTCCAAATCTGATTATATGCAAAGGAAATGGTTAATCTTTTCTTTTTCTCTATATAAAAATGTATTGTTGAGATGAGCAAAAGACTCCTTATACTCAAGTAATGTAAGATTTTGTTCTACTTTAGACTTTAAAGACTGGGAATTGAATAGCTAAATCCTGTGGAACTTGGTGGAAATGTAGGCATAAACATCAAAGAACAGCAGATGAATTTTCATATAGGTTTTATTCTGATTTTTAATGTGACTAAGACCAATTTTTAGCCTTGAATTTAAATGGTTGGGTTTTAAACCTGACATGTTTTTTCCTTTTTTGCCTTTGCTGTGGGTAACGCCAGAAGTATTACCTTAAATTATACTGGCTTTTTTTCATGTTTTTTAATTTGTTTTTGACACTGTTTGTGTAAAATCAATTTACTGTTGGACTTCGCCTTGTTTTGAGAATGCAATTGTAAAGATTTTGCTCTTTTCAGTTTCTCAGATTGATTTGGTATGGGATTACCCCCAAACCTATGTGCTGCCTTCTGTGGAAGAAGCAGAAAAGGCAAATTCAAATGTTTAGATGTAGGTCCATGAAAATCAGCTGTGCTCTTTCAGCACAGCTGAATACACCAAAAGGGGTGTTCAACTTGTAACTTTAATCTCTCTTGTTTGTTCAAAAAAAGTTGCATAGCCAAAAAATAATTTTGTTTGGTGTACTGTCTCATAGCCAAAGAGCTTCTCTTTTTAATATAGTATACGCTGTAGTTCAGAGGGAAGGATTTTTAATCAAAAGAAAGTGATACAGTTTGCATTATTTATGCAATAAACTTCACACTGAAGATATATTTTATTCTAATGTTTTACTATTCTTTTTAAGAAATTGTGGCTTTATGTGGTATCCTTTTCGACCAGTATGTAGAGGGCTCAGGGTCTGAGGCAGAAGGGAGACTGAATTGCTTTCCCATCAAGGGACCCCCAGGTCCTGGAGTAGGAACCCAGCTGTAACGGAAATTAGAGGGACAGTACAAGAAAGCTTTCATTGCAGCTTCTGATAGTGTAGGTTGCTGTGTTCTGAATCACCATCTTCAGGTCCATTAGTCTGGGATTTTTCAAGAGAATGTAATTAGTTCTTTATCTTCCCCTCTTAAATGAAAGAATTAAAATGTAGGATGCTAAACTGTTCCAAAAGCCAGAAGCGTTTTATATTAAGAAAGCAGATTATGGGTTCAGGAGAGATCTGTGGTTGCTTTTTGAGGCAGGACTGACCAGAACTTGTTCTCCTCTAACTCCCAGTAGTCGTCATCTCTGGGTTGTTTTTTTCTCTGTTGCCACAGGACGGCACATATGGTATGGATTGCGCTGAACGCTGTGACTGCAGCCATGCAGACGGTTGTCATCCCACCACGGGTTACTGTCGCTGTCTGCCAGGATGGTCAGGTACAAAATAGACCGTCATGAAGGACAATGAGAGTTTCCACTATGGTGGGACTTGGTCTTGCCTTTCAGTTTTGTGGGTAGAGGAGGAGTTTGTGGGGTTGGACGGAGAAAAGGGCCAGTTCTGTGGCTGCTGTGTCCCTTCTGTGATTCACAGCATGGAAACTTTGTTGAGCGTGGGTTCCACAGAAAAATGGGAATAGAAGGGGAAATCTTAAAACTTGGGTGCCTCTACAGTATCATTCCTTATGAAAGTGGTGAATAACTGTAAATATTCAAGGTTGTGCTGCCAGCTTTGGTAGGTAAAGTGTCATATCCAGGAACTCAGAAAGCTTTGCTTAGGCAGCCAAAAAGAGGATAAATCAAGCAGAAGCTGTGCTGCCATTTGAATTCCTCAAACTTTTGAAAAAATTAAGTTTCTCTGAATGTATTTTGTTCTGTATGAAAATTGTTACACTTTTTTACCAAAGTTTCTCCAGCATTTTCATTGTGGTTTTAAGAACTATATGTATTTAATTATTCATCAAAATTTGTGTTTGACACTGTTGCTGCACTTGTTTGTGGAAAGCAAGATTTTTTGAAAACATGATGAAACTATGCAGAAGGGCAAGCTATCATGAAATGTTTCCTTTATCGCTAGGAGGTAGTTTTAGTTCTCACATAGATTTCTAAGCTCTAAGTGTTGGGAAAACTCTTTCATCTTCAATAAAGATTGATTGACACTATAAGTTTGCCTCTCTCAGAGTGCTCTGGACTTTGTGTCTCACTGTGATACTGTAGTGTTGTGAAGGTCAGATTTCACATCACCTGTCTGTATGGACTCCTTCCATTTAGTAATGAGAAGTCAGCATGAAAAGCACACCTTAAATGAATAAAGCATGTTTCTGCTGTGACAAGAAAGGAGGTTTTTTTATGATTTCAGATATAACCTAATATTATTTATTATCCCCTCACTCATTTATAAGTTAATATTTTTCCTAATTGACTTGCAGTTTCATTATATGATTGTTTTCTTTTTCCTCTGGTGCTTCCAGACATAGTAGATGGATGTGAGCAGAGAATCTGCAGCAAGTCATTTCGTTGACAAGTTTAGAAAATCATTGTGCTCACAAAAGTTTGTGTAGAGCTTGAGACTTCCTCAGATACAGTCTTTACTGAGTTTTTTCCCCAGCTTTGATTTTTATATGCTTTTTTTTCCTAGCTCTGTAGATGGATCACAGGCATTTTGTTCAAAGTACGTAATATTCTGTGTCTGCAGTTCAGGTTGATTAGTTGTAGCTGATTACAGCTTACCTGGTTTTTTTTCTAGTTTCTGTTCAGATGAACATGACTTTTATGATTTTTGGGAGGTAGGAAGTAGAAATCTGTAGGGGGATACAGACATGGGCAGGAAGGGCTCCTGCTTTGCTTTGGAAGACCAAACTAATTTCTTATTTGTGCAATTTATGTGCATATTAAGCTTTTGCCAAGTTCTTTGAGAAGGCCTGTCTCACTGTTGGGTCTCCCTGTTGTTGCCCTTTTCAGTGTGAAAGAGCGAGCCTTCCAGAGCCAGCACTCACCTAACTGAGCCAGGAGTTTGTTGGTTTTATTCTCTTCCCACTAGCTGCAGTGTGACTTACCATCAGCCACTCAGATACCTCTGGGAAATGAATACCACAAGAATGCAAAAATAGTGAAAGTTATTTGAGTGAATTATGAAAAAATACTATCAGCATTATGCCATCTATTATTATTTTGTGAGACACTACTTTGTGTTTGTCTGTATTTTGTTATGATGTTAATGACCTTTGATGGCTGTTCTTACTTTCAGGTGGTTTCAGGTAATTGTGTGTGTGTGTTTGGACACACTTTCTCAAACTTGTATTTGGACCTGCTCAAAATATGATTTCTTAAATTAATAAATGTATTAAGCAAAGAATACCCACATTAAAAACATGTGAACAGTTGCTGATCTTGAGCAACCATGGTGTAGGCAGAGCTGTTCACAAGTTCCAGATGTACTGTTCAAAATACATCTTGTGAGTTTTCTAAAACAGAGACAAATCATCAGAGACCAAAAGTATGTTAATGAATGAAGCCAGATTAAAATAGGTAGTTTTGAAAGGCCATACTAAAAATCTAGCAACTTCTTATAACAGGTTATAAAAGTTACCTAGCCAGTGTGGTATAAATAACCTGGGATGTGACAAAGGCTTCAAGCATAGCACAAACCTTGACTGTGCTTGAACTCAGGTATTGAAAAGGAGACAATATTTTTGCCTTTAGCAAAATCTTATTTAGTCTTCATATTTAGAAAAGAAATAGATTTCACTAGAAGGAGACTTCATGCGTGATTATAGATAAAATTGAGTATCCATCCCTGGATGATGTCATCACAACAGCCTGTGTAACAGACTAGTTTCAACATGTTGGTGATGTCTGGACACACAGTATGACATAAACAGCATAGTTTGCTTTATACTCAGTGTCTGGAAAAATCCTCCTCCCACATTTCACATGTCAGAGCAATACCCATGAGGAATCTGGTCTTTGTGTAGATACTTATATTTAGAATGATTAAAAAAAGGAGAGAATAGTTTAGAAACAGGTTCTCAAATAGCTGTACTGTAATGTTACATTGCAGAGATAGGATCGGATTGTAGGATTAAGAAGGGACGTTGCATACATATTTGTGTGCATAATAGGTGGAGAAACAGATGGAGGATTTGTGAAAATATAGGAAGGTACTAAAATGCAACAAATTATGTTAGAATAGCTTAGATTTTTTCTGTTAGATTTGTTAAAGTAACCATCGGACTTACTTGTTTTTGGTGGCTAGTATCACCTATCAAAAAAACAAAAGAGAGGGAGAAACTGATTTTGGATCAGTCTAATGCTTATCTAAGCCAAATGAAGGATTTAGTTGTTTAAAAAACATTGAGAGGATAGTGTTAAAAAATAAATACATTTGAAGAAGCTTAAAAATGTGAACTTGTGAGTCTTTTTTCTTTTTCAACAAGAATAAATTGATGAATCCAAGGTGAACTTCCCCAAATGTTTTGATGCCACCAAAATTATGTAAATATTCCAAAAAAGATATTTTAAATGTAATATTTTTTCTCAGCCCTGTGAACAGAGTAGTTGTCTACACTTTCCCCAGGGAATTTCATCAGAGGGAATGGTTTATATAACTTTGCAGAAATAAATGAAGGGTGGAAGATTTTTCCCTTGCTGGATGACACAGTTGTACCATAACGCTGGGGAGCAGCAAACAAGCTGCGTGGGGTGGGGGGGTCACTGGCCTGGTACAGTGCATGCTCCCTTGGGCAGTGAGGGAGCTCCGAGCTGCTGAAGTGGGCACAAGTGCTGTTGTGTGCCAAAGGGCAGCCTAGCTAACATACTACCCTTTACTTTAGTCTCAAGATATAGCTGCAGTTCAACATTGGGTCAACAATAAGATGCAATATGGTTTAGGGGTTTTAAGTAGTTTTTTCTTTATTTTTGAACATGCCCAACGTATTATCTTTTGCTTCTTAGGTCCTAGTTATAAATGAAAGTGTAAGTTCAGTTATTGACTATTGTGTTTCATGAGCTGTTATAAAACTCAATAAATAAATAAACTTGTTTTTAATTAGGTTCTGTTTTAATTTAGGGTTTCTGTTTTTAATTTAGGTTCTATTGCCTAGGAGGGTTTTTCATCCTAAACAAAAGTGACTTTGTTTGTAGGACTCCAGTTAGAAATCCTACCCTCTCTGTAGTTTACAGCAAGTGCTCCCTATACTGCAGCTTAGTTCTGCTTCGAAAAGCAAGTGTTAAGGGTGATGGTTTTTTTCCTGGCAATCTGACCATTCCATCACGTTCCAGGAGCCACATGACAGGATGGCACAGACGAGAAACATCCGCCTACGCAGAGCATGATGTCTGCCCCAAACACTCTCGTCCCTTGACATTTTCACTCTGTCTTATAAATAACTTTTCTTCATTTGGAGGGAGCGCAATAGCTAGACAGTGGAAAAGAGTAAAAACCATTAAAATAGAAAGCAGAAGAAAGATGCAGAAAATGTACTCCCCCAATAGGTAATCATAATTAATTCTCCTAATAATTTATACCAAAACTTTAAGTTAACTTCCACTAAAGAGCCACCTATACTGCTTTTCTCAGTGACCACAATCCAGCAAGCACCACGGTAACTGTTAATTTCATCCCTTAATCTTATCTGTTCTGCAAGCAGCTGTCAAAATACATTTTTTCCAAATTGCCTAAAAGATTAGAGAATTCATATTCTTGCAAACTGACGTTTTGCATTAAAGCATTGTAAAAAGGGCAAAGGTTTTTCTCCAGACTGTTTATTACTGTATTACAGGAATATGGGTGTTACTGATAACATATTACTGTTGTGCTTTTTTGGGTGCAGTTCTGCTGGACCTTTCTGTTTGTGAAGAAACGTCATGTCATACTGATATGACATTTGTTATTTTTAAAATCAATTTAAAGGTTATGCAGTGCCAGGGATTATGAAGTACCACTAGTCTGCTATCTGTACCAAAACAATAGCATTGGTTTATGGAAAAGACAGATGCAGTAATATCAGCCTACATTTTACCAGTGTACATAGTATTCATCCATATGCTAGAGCAGATAGGGTGTTGGTGACTTTTTGCTGTGTGGGACACCTGCTGATGCTATTCAGATTGCCCATCACCAGATGTGTTGTTTCTGTGAGGAAGTGCTGTGTCTTTCCATGTGCTCCTGACATTATTTCCAAGAGGCACATTTGTTGCTGGATTATAACAGGGAGGACTGTCATCTGACAGCCGCCCCACTGATGCAAATGACCAGGTCCCCTGGGAAGCACGAACTAGCACTCTCCCTTGCTCCTCAGCTTTTAATGTGTAGGCATTTTTTTCCTCTCCTACATAGAAGTAAAAAGACATAAAACAGTACTGTCATGGGTCTCCCTCACCTTAAGACTGAGAAATCAGCTGCTGCTGGAACAGCATGTGTGGTGCTGGTGCCCTGGTGCACTCAAGCCAAGAACCTCTTGCAAGAACATGGGTTTCCCTCTGCCTTGGCCAATTACCCCTGGCCTCCTGAAGCACGAGGTCCCATTGTGATGAACATTCAGCGTACCACAAAATGAAATCATATGTGGGCACTGTATCCTGATAAACGGCATATTTACTTTCCAAACTTAGGAAGACAAATTATTCAATAAGAGGGTTGGTCTACCCTGCGTCTGGACTTCACTGTGTCTGTATCTCGATTGCCTATGCGTTGTGGTGGGTCTTTATGGAGAAGAAGTACCACTCTTATAGAAGAAGAACTTTAAATCAGTAGATTAAGTACATCTACTTTCTACCTATCAAGAAGGTAAGAAAGAAAAGAAGTATTATTTTCTTGTGGCTACCTAAAATGTGGTAGATGTAAAGAGCACCACTGGAGTGGATGACAGTACGTAGCAAGAGTATGGCCTTCAGAAAGATATCAGGGATATCTCAGAAGTGATTCTTCTGCTAAAACTGGCAGATACTGACGTTTGCCTTCAAACTCTGATACAGCGCTGGTTTTGTTGTCAAGCTTTTGTAGCTGGCTTTCTACCAAAACTTGTGGGCACTAACTCTCCTGCTGCCACAGTGAAGAAGCAGCAGTCTGAACTTCTAGCAAAAAATCTTTGATCCTTTCACTAGCTCCTTAATTTGAGACACTTTTATTTAGTCTTCTGGCTATCTTCAGCTAGGGAGCAAGGTACTTCTCTTCCCTTAAAAACAATGAGGGTACTTCTAATTAGTGCCTATGAAGTTTTACACCACTTCCCTGTGCTGTTTCTCCCCTTTCTTTGGGCGGCTCATTTGACAGAGAACTAGGGAAGCAATTCTTACCATCATAAGTCTCAGCTTCCTTGAACAGAAGTGATCTAGTGTTTGTTTCTCTCAAGTATGAAGGGTGAGATCTTGGACCATAATGGAAATGTATCATTAGCTTTGATGACATTAAGATTTCCCCAAGTTTTGAGGGCTTGATCCTTCTCTTGTTTAGGCTGTTGTGTACCCAGTTTGGCTCTTTCATATGGGAAGTACACCAATATACAAATAGGTTTTAATTCTGAGAGACTATACTGGAAAGTTCCATGTGTTGTGAAGATAAATTGTATAGCAAACACATGTTTTTATGGAAAAAAAAATTCTTTTTGAAGTTTGGATAACTTTTTATCAGACTAATGGAAACATAATAAGCTGAAAAATAGCACTTAGTCCAATAATAAATTTGGCTGGGAAGAAATAATTGGTAGATTTTTCCCCTTTGAGTGCTAAAACAAATTAGCTCTCCGTTGATCTGACTTGGATGGATCATTGAGTCTCAACTTAAAAATATAGCATAGGGAGTATGTAAACACTCTCCTAGCACGGGCAGAAACACTGGTATCCCTAAAGAATTATTTACTTCATTCATGCAGTTACGAATGCTGGGAGAATGCTGATTTAGATGTGAGGCCCCCGGCATAAAGCACTGGGCATTAAATGCATGAGCATTTCTTCAGAGCAGCTTAGCTGAAGTTTATCATGACCATTCAGCTATTGCCTAGCAACTTGTGAAGACCATCAAAGAGCTCTTTGTCCATAGCTCTGGCAAAAACATTTCCTTGCAGATATCCTTATCAGTATCAAAATCAACATGAAAACTTAGAAAAAACAATTTTATTGCATAAGAGATTAATACTCGCTTAAAATTGTGGCAATCATAAGCCAGTACACTGTTGATATTGTTGTAAAAGCTGAGTCTAATCTTGCTTTTTAAGTTCTAATAAAAATGTTTCTTTTTCCTCACTAATTCCTAGCTTTTCTATAAAAGCATAGCTTTCTTTGCTGAAATTTCATATAAAGCATCTGAGTCTGGAAAATTCTTTTTTTATTTTTTAATCCTTTTAATATTTCTCACCTTTCTCACAAATACACATATTTAATTTTTACAGCTATAAGATGTGAAAGTCAGTTTCTCATTTTGAAGTGCCTTGTGAAC
>WAAD01036588.1:3058-15720 GCA_013389945.1 Fregata magnificens | reverse complement strand
CTTACTTTCTCTACTGTTTCAAGATTATTCCTCCGTGTTTCTCAGAGTTGCACTAACGATGTACCAAGTTTATCCATGTTTTTGTCTCTTCTTGAAATATAAGCTGCTGTGCACAGCAGAGGGATATTAATAGAGTTGTTATTTGACAAGTGAGTGGTAGGATGAATAAAAATCCACTTTATTGTGTAACAGTTAATTCAGTTGTTGTGTTGCCAAGTCTTTTCCAGGCTGATGTTATAGACATATTTTTTTTCCATTTGGAAAGTTTATAGTCCTGAATATTTCCAATCTTGTTGTGCCTAAGACAGTGGTTCTGTTGTGTTACTAAATGCACAAGTCATCCTGCATGTATCTTCACTGCTGATGACATCGCATTAAGGGTCAGAGGTCTGTAGAACTGATCCACAACATCCCTGTTAATACTGTAAGTGTGCAAGGGGGTTCCTGCCCTACATAACTGTACAGCTAGAAATGGGAATAGTGGCGTTCCTTAGTCTCATGGTTGGGCAAAATATCACAAAAACATAAAACAAATTGTCCCAGAAAAGAATCTGACCTACGTGTTAATGTCCCAGTTTATGACATCTCGATGATGCAGAACTACTCAAGATGTCAGTGGTCTAGCATATAGTAACTCTGCCAGTGGTCACTCTGTAAGAAAGCCATTTTTCTTGACTAGTCAGATTTCTGATGCTTTTAAAATAGCTACTGGCAGGACACAACTTTGGTGTCTTAGCTTCATTGTTTGAAATCAGTCAGCTGAATTAAAAACAACCAAGTGTATCAAAGTAAATGAGGAGCAACAAAGATTATAATTGGCAGGGTTTTTTCCTGTGCCTCTTACTATGTTCCTTAACCTTCATTTCTGAATTATTGTGATCTATTCAAGGGATGGAGAATCAGTATTTGTTCAAAGTAGAACAGAAATTCTGTTACTTTTATCACTAGATAGAATTGAGTGGGGGAAACTGTAATTTGTTTGCTTTTTTTTATTAAGCTTATAGATGTAGGTCTGATGTTTGAAGCAGTTACAATATGGCATTTGGGCTTAAAATACTAACAGGCAATAATTGAAATAATAATTCTGAGTACATATCACAGATCTTTGTGGTTCATGCTGACATGTATTTCTCCTGCCCTGGGCTTCAAACTGGTGCCTGGTAGGGAAGAAGCAGCAAGTCTTTGGGAGAAGCCAGGTCCTGGAGTTGCAGTCAATAGTAAATCACAGTTGTCTTTGATCAAGTTGGGATTTTGGCTGCTGTGCCTGGCAATTGAATATTTGAGAGATGCTTCAGCACGGTGTTAGCCATTGGCTTAGCTGCTCAGCACACACAGATCTTTATGAGCTCAGTCCTTTGTGCTCTACACTCCATGGTGGCTTTTGGTGGAATACAGAATCTAATTTAAAATCTCTGACCATATGCTCAAAGTTACCTGTGGGACTGGCATTAGCAAACAGATGAAATTGCTGTGTGCCAGATAAGTCCAGTGACAGCAGATTTTCACTGTAAAAATGAGACTGCTAAGTGACTTTGATTTTTCATAAGTATAGGATACAGTTTTTACAGGAATTTGGTGTAGTTAGTAAGTAATGTATTGTAAGACAAGTATCCATGAGACTTTCTGTAGTTGTTTCTTTTTGAAACCCTTGAAAAATACACTTAAATTTAGCATTTTCCCAATTATTTTTTATCTGTTGGTGTGGAGATATCCACTCTTGAATTTTCATCTTCCTTAATTTCCTTGAAGTGCTAAAATAGATTTTAAAAGCCGGTTTTGAAACAATTGTATTTTTTCTTCTAAGAAAAAAAAATCAAAAAGGGAGAAAGAATATATTCCGTAAGGATTTTAGAATAGCAAGGAGACTTCTTATTTTTGGGGGCAAAGATATGAACCCATCTACATTTAGAATAAAATGTGCAGGTTTTCTTTAGATTGTCTTTGCCTCAAACCATATGGAGGATATGACCGATGAAGCCTTCCTTTGAGCTTGAATTAGGTAATATGTAATAGAATATGGAATGGGAAAATGTTGCCAACAAAAAGAACCATTATGCACCTTCCTGGTCAAGTGTCTGAACTTGTTTTGTTCCTGTTACTGTAGGCAAAATAGCAATAAAATTTAATAGGAAAGGAATAGCAAAGTGGGAAAGGGGAGAGTGTCCATAGCCAACTTTGCAAGCTGTGGGTAGCACTTGATTGACAGTCACAGTCCTCCTACAGCCACTGTCTCTACAAAACAGTGACAGTCCAGAACTGGTACCAATGAAAAATCACGTAAAATAGCAGCATTATAACACAGATAAATGCCAAACTGTGACAGAATTTTACACAGACATTGTGAGCTCAGAAGTCAGTAAAATTGATCAAAGTGATTTCTTCTCCTTGCAGAACTGTAGCAAACATGGAATTGGGCTGTTTTGGGCACCTCAGCACGAGACTACACTTTAATAGCAATAATTCCTGTAAATTTGCTAGGGAGGTCTCTGTACAAGCCATGTCCAGTTTCTTCTCTCTTCCTTGCAGAGATAACACTGAAAATACTAAAATTTGCTGGCTTTGATATTCACAGAGAAATTTTCAAATATGAACTCATGTCAATAAATTAGGGCCTGTGGCAATGGTTCTTCGTCATGCAGTAGGAAGTGTGCCATGTTGATGAAGGGTTGCAAAGAAAACCTTAAACTGCTCTTAACTAGGATTCCTTCCATAGTGGTAGTTCATAAGGGTGAACTCATGAATTCGGGGTTACTCACCAGGTGATTTAGATCAATACCAAGAATGTTATCTAATGCCTCCAGGCCTCAAAATCTGGGGTGAAAGCATCATGGGTGAGATTTTTCCCTTCAACTACATTAACATTTACACTGTGCTTATCCCTTTGTAAGGAAATCATACTTACGCTTACTCTACCCTTTAAATGGAAAGTTGTGCGGCCCTGTGCGGTCCACATCTGGATTCTGCTTTCCCAATTGTTCTAAGCTGTCATCTCACAAACTCTCCAGGTTTATTTTCATTAGGAATCCTATTCATATTCTTGGTTCCTCCACCCGAGCATATTGTTTGTGCAGGGATGATTCATTTTTGCCATGTATGCCTGTATATCTCTGGATCATTTTGGTTGTGAAAGTCAGCTTGAAGCAGCAAGAAGTAGCTATGAAATAATCCCTCTGATTTTTGACAAGGCTACAGTGTTTTGGCTGAATCAGTAGTGAGACTAAGACTAACTGATATAAGTCTATGGTTTGCCCTTTTTTTATTTTAATGGTAAATGTGGTTGTGATGAGGTGACTGACACTTCTTATACCTGTTGTACATGAAAACGCAAGAATGCAATCTTAAGAAGTAGTGTTAAATGAAATAAAAGCCTTTTTTTTATCACTATGCAAGATTGACTACATATACACAAACCCGGCTTCCACAAGGTGTTTAATCTGAGCAAGTTCTTAGGTTAAAAAGGAAAAGGGCAAGGAGCATCACTTCTTTGCTAAAATATTTATAGACATCTACGGCAAACTTCCAGAGATTTTTGAAGATCAAGGATATGTCTTATCTGCCTCTTTAGACCAAGGAATCAAAACTTAACTTTTGTATTAGTCCCTAAGAAAAGGAACATTTTCAATGTGGGGGTAAAGAAAAGAAATCGTTTCATCTGTACCAGCTCCCTGACGCACATCCACGTCTGAAAATCACCTGCATAAAGCCCATGTAATTGAACTTTCTGAGGCTCAAGTGTAGGGGAAATCCGGCTTCAACAGAAGGCCAGATCTTGTGACACTGGTGTAACTCATGCAGTAGCTGATAGGTCTGGCTGCCACTAAATGAATATAAATAGCCTGTGAAGTGCTGAAGCGATAGATTCATTGCTGTAGTAATTGGATATTTCTTCAACCTATCTGATGTCATTACATAGACAGTACATCTAATGTGGTGGAGACCTGGGAATCAGGGAAGTTAATTGGCAGTGAATGGCTAGTTTCCTTGGAGAATTTGGGCTCAGAGGAGTGATACACCCAAACTCCTTCAGGAAGCAGGAGTCCTGTTGGTGACCTTCTAGCGCAATGAACAGCCACCCTGCCTTTACCTTTTTTACATGTCAAACAATTTCAGCCAAACTTGACAAGAGTTTCAAATCTATCCTACAAATTAGATGAATATAGGTGGATTGGTAGAGGAGCAGACTTTATTAGCTGTGGGTTCACATTATATTATACTCTAGAATATCAAGAGAGAGAGCAACCAATTTAAGAAAGCATCAGTTCAGTCTTGCTCTGTTTTAGACCCTGAAGAATCTAGTCATGAGATACGAGCCCGTAAGAAACTAATTTTCATTAATTCTGCTGCTTGTGAAACTGCTTGCTTTAATTGTGTCACTTTAAGTATGCTCTGAAGTAATTTCCTAGTTGGACCTGGTCTGGTAAATGTGGAATGATATCTTCCAAAATAGATTAACAGTTTAACACTGTGCTTTGTGAAGCCATCACTTGATAGCTCTGAATTAGGATGCCAAGGAGGCATAGTGATATTCATCTGAAGAAGAGTTCAGGGATTTTTTTCCCCTCATAATAACACTATCACTTAACACTTTTATGTAGTGTTTGCGCACTCAGTCACAAATTGTAATGCACTACTGCATAAACAAATTCTTTAAGGAATTATTAATTTATCTAAATGAGAAAAAACCCTATTTATTTTCAGAAGAAAGAAAAAAATACTACCAGCTTAACTCCAATAGCTTTAGTAAACCATGTGAATTAAGTACCACAAAAGCCCCAAATTTATTAGCCTTATAGGCTTGTTTCTACAATTAACAAACTATATATTACCTCATGGAGAATAAATATGCTTTCTTATCACCGAAACTGAATTTCTTTTACTATAAATGCCCAGTCTGTTAAAATTGTTATAAATTTGTTTTGCTATAAATGGTTATATGTGTGTATGACAGAAAGCAAGTAGATTCTTAAATTTGTTCTACCCTGTAACATAGTTTTATGGTAACCTACTGATGAATTGAATAGTGACTATGTAGTAAAAAGCCTCAGGATTAACTGCCCAGGAATAAATAACCTTGCTAGCACTGGTCTGTTGAGCCATATGGGTGACAGAATTTATTGCTGCTTGTACGGTGACATGACTATCACCTCTTCCAAAGTATGCTTTAACTTTATGCATTCTGTTACATCACTTTGTACATGAATGTTAAGTAGCTGTGTGCTTGCAAGTATCCCAACTTTGTGTGCAAAGGGGACTGACTACAAGATAGCATTTCTTAAAACAAGACAAAACAAAACAAACTTGTATCTTATCAGTGACTCTTGGAGAAAATACCTGGTTTTGTGTTACAGTTAGCTATATGATACAGTTTACCTAATGCTAGCTGCAAGAGACTTAAAACCGTACTGATCTTAAAACACAAAAAAAAGATATAAGTTAAAACTTGCTCTGAAGGAACTGGCCTAATTAAGCATTAGTGAAAAACTAACTTGAGGAACTCAAAAGTGCCTTTTAAATAATCTTCCTTGTCAGGTAAAGTTCCTTGAAATTCAATAACTTAAAGTTAAAATCATTTTACATTCTTGTGTGTAAGTAATATGTCAAAGATGGGAAGTCATATTGCTTTGGTAAATTACATAGTCATCTCTTTGGACATCTTGCTTTTTTTCTTTCTGTGGAATCTATAGGAGCTACTCTTAAGTAAAATCCCTCAGAATCACATTGTGCTTTTAAGGCGCAATTTGCTGGTTGGAATGAGGTGGGAATATCTGTTTTGCAAGCTGTGGCTTGTAACATTACCATTGAGTTTATTCATATCTTTGGGCTAATCCAGAGCTGTTAATTCTGGTATTCACTACTGATTCAAAGCCATTTGACTTGGGGGAGAAAAATGATATGACAACTCACATTTTTCCTCCAGGGTTTCAAAACCAGACAATAGATATGAATATATGTAAGACAGCTATTTTTATTCTCGTGTGTTTACTACAGTCATGCATGTAGTAGAGACATCCACCAACTTCATATCTAAGTATATAGCCAAAAGCCAATCTGTCACCTTGCTTGATTAGATCTGTGTGAAATGGCTAGGCTTTATTTTGCAGTTGTCCTGGTTTCGGCTGGGATAGAGTTAATTTTCTTTCTAGTAGCTGGTATAGTGCTGGGTTTTGGATTTAGGATGAGAATAATGTTGATAACACACTGATGTTTTAGTAACTGCTGAGCAGTGCTCACACAGAGTCAAGGCCTTTTCTGCTCCTCACCCCACCCCACCAGTGAGTAGGCTGGGGGGGCACAAGGGGTTGAGAGGGGACACGGCTGGGACAGCTGACCCCAGCTGACCAAAGGGATATTCCATACCATAGGGTGTCATGCTCAGTATATAAACTAGGGAAAAAGCTGGCCGGGGGTCCGCTGCTCGGGAACTGGCTGGGCATCGGTCAGCGGGTGGTGAGCAATTGCATTGTGCATCACTTGTTTTGTATATTCCTTTATCATTATTATTATTTTCCCTTTCTTTTCTGTCCTATTGAATTGTCTTTATTTCAGCCCAACTGTTTTACCTTTTTTTTTCAATTCTCTCCCCCATCCCACTGGGGGTGAGGGGAGCGAGCAAACGGCTGTATGGTGTTTAGCTGCCTGCTGGGTTAAACCACAACAGCAATAAATGAATGAAACACACAGTTGGCTTCTTTTGATGGTGGTTATTGTCAAAACAACTGATTTGTCTCAGAGTACTTTCTTTTTGTTTATGTTATCAGCGAGGATTACATTCTGTCCTTGTCTTTTCTTGTGATCTTTGCTTCTCTCCGCACAGTGGTAAATGTATACCTACCTTGATCTGAGCTTATGACTCATTTGATTTGCCTTCAAAAAGACTTAGAAGGGAAGCAAAAATTAGGAACATATTCTCGAGCAAAACCAGCTTTCAGATAGTGAGCTCATCACCTGGCTGAAACCATAAAACGTGGCCCGTAATGGATGGAGCTAGATAAAATAGGTTCTTCCCTACCATGCCAGGCTACATCTGAAATTCATTACCTTCTCTGCCACCTACTGCCTCATGGTAGGGTCATGTCTTCCAGTTTTCCAAAATGAAGAAGGAATGGATACAGAAAAATGCTAAACAAACCTGTTCTTGTAGGGCAAGGAAAAGGGCCCCCGCTGTCGCTCCATGCTTTGCACACCTCTGGCCTTCTGTAAGTACTGAGCCGTGGTGTAAATTTAAGTAAATGCTGTGGTGATAGAAGCTGCTGTTACACGGTAACTTCTAATAACAGAGGTTTGGCATTTAGGTGTAATCTGTCCACTGCTGAGTGTTCTGGTTCATTTTGGCTGACAAAGCCAAATGCCTGCTTTTAAATTGGTGAGGCAAAAGCTTCTGTCTTGAAACTCAGTGGTTACTGATGGCTGGTAGGGAATGGGTTTAGCTGAAGTAGCTTAACATCAACACGTTAACCTGCAACAAAGGAGTCCGTCAGGTACCACTTTCCAATATAGATGCACAGACACTTTTCCCCTTCTCTTAAAATGCCTTTGATCACAAAATATAGCGCAGGGCCTTGTCATACTAGCAAAGGCACTTTCTCATTACAAAACGATCTCCAGTGTGACACAAATAGGCCTGCAAATAAAAATCAAACCTGAAAATGATGATTTTTAGAGGAAGAAAGCAGGTACTCCTGTTCCAAATTGTCTACCTTTTCTCCTAGATAGCATGTGGCAATAATAATATTGTTTTTCAAGTTGAATTACTGAGTAGCAAAACTTGAGAGGAAATTTATGTAATTTGCTTGTAAAAATAGGAACTGTTCTCTGGGAAGCCTGAAGTTTCAATTTCAGTCTGTTGCAAGCTCTGCACTTTGATATCTTGAAGTTGAAATATCTTCGGAAGGGGTGAGGTTATGCCTGTGGGTGGGTGACTGGGAGCTCATCTCTCCCAGTCTGTGGACTGACAGACCTGAGTGTATTTTTCATAACCATCATTTGCTGGCTCCTGGCCCTATAGTCCCGCTGTGACTGATGAAAAGGTTATGATTTTTCTAGTAAGTGTTGCCTTGCTACCGAAGGGTAAGAATCCAGCAATATGAAGCATCAAAACCAACATCTGCTAGAAGGTAACCTCTAGCCAACCAGCAAACCTATCAACAATAAACACTCAAACCCATAAGACATCTGGGTTTTTTTAAACTGTAAACCAAATTCCTGAGGTTGAAGGAACTGACAAGAGCAGGGGATGCTTCTGACCAGTTTTTTTTCTTCTTATGTTAGGATTTGCGGGAGGCATTTTTCAATGTAAAATGTCAATTTATACCCCCTGAACAAAAAAAGGGGGGGCGGGGAGGAAAGCCTGTAAAAGGTTTGGCGTGCAAAACTGGGTGAAAACTCTGGCCAGTATTTCTTCCAAGTTTGCCATCAGAATTACTGTGTGGGTTGTTAAGAAGCATTCAATTCATGTATTGTAGGACTAGAAGGAGCAACCATGCAGTCTCCAGATCCACTGGGACCCATCTCCTGAGTTTCTCAGCCAGTGGTCCATAATATGTCAGGAGGCATCTACAAAACTAATGGAAAAACAACACAGAGGGAGAGAAAATATTACATTCACACAAAATCGCAGAAAATAAAACTAATACACTTTCAGGAGTTTGTACAATATTTATCCTTTTATAACGTAAAGACATTTGTGATTATGATATACAGAGAGTCTGTGGATGACTTCTTCCTTTTTCACAACAGATTATGATAGGGTTTTCCGTTAAAAAAGCTTGAGAAACATGATTTTACTCCAGAGACTACAAACTTTTTGTTACCATCTAGTTTCTACTGTCCACTAACAAACTTCCAGTCTGGTAAAAGGTCAAGTGCCGCGTCTGTAGGTGAATTCTTTCCATCTACACCATCAGTCTCAGCCCCACTGACACTCTAGAACAGTAGATATTAGCTGACCAATTCCTCAAAATAAATCTGTACTGCTAATGCTGCTCACAATGTCATTTGTGTCACTACAGTTGCTTTCTGCTGCAGCGCCAGCAGCAAAGGCCATGCTGTGACTGTGATGGTTTGTTGGCCCAAGCTCTAGCATCACACTGTTTGAAAATTAGGAAACAGAATTTATTACTGGAAAGGATTTAATCCTGAGAGAGAGCTTCTGATTCATGCACTCAGACGTGGTAGCCGGGCAGACCAGTGTAACCCACAGTAGTCTGCACAGATGCTGCTGCCAGCAACAGATCGTGCTTCTATCATCCCACTTGTTTCCTCTGCCTTAAAGTGAGAAAAATCTTGACTGTGGCTTGGGGCCAGTTTCTGCTCTGGCTCCCCCAATTCCTCATCTATTTGCCTCTGCTTCTCTTTCTGCAAATGTTTTCAATTTTGATCTGTAATTTTACAAAAGCATGGCTCTGCACACTTTTTGTTTAATATGATGCTGCCAGACTCAGATGCAGAGATGTTAGGATTTGCCTCAGTGCCTGAGCTGTCCTTTGATATAATAATAGGATCTCAAATGACAAGATGTATCTCCATACCTTATTTTTCCTCCCTGTTCCCTTTTGCTGGAATTGGTTAAACTTGCAAAGTTTAATGGGGTAGGATGTGGCCTACTGTCTGTTTTTAAAGTATACTTACTGAAGACAAACTAATGGAAAATATTCTATTTATCTGATAAGCAATTAGGCGTTGGTACAGTGCAAGCATCAAGACCTGAAGATGCCCATTGATCCTGTGGCTAGCTTGCAATTCAAGTGATATGAGGGTTTGTTTTTCTTCCTTCCATAACTATTTTAGTATTACCCTAGAATTTTCCTTTCTACTCCAAACAAATAACATGGTAATGACATCTCGTTTAGGTGTGTTTCGCTGGGGAGCTTTCACTAATCAGAAACGACCCAGTATAGCCTGTGGAGATAGCTGCTTCCAGTATCAGTTTTCTCAGTTTCCTCTCACTCTTAACAATCTCAGAAGACATCCCCATGCCTTAGAGATTATTCCTGTGGATCACCTTTATCAGACCTGTAATACAGTTACCATTTTGGTTGATGGGCCAGTTCTTTAGCAATTTAGTAAGTCTTTGCCCGTCCTTTCAAGATGGATTCAAGAAAGCAAGGTAGATCCTGTGAGCTACAGACCCTGTGTCTCTGATCTGATCACTGAGTCATGTGTGTCCATCTGGTCCATAGAAGCAGCAGCTCCACTGAGGATTTGGGGTAGTCCATCTCAGAACTGGAAAGCCTGGTTGCGATGGTGAAACTGGAAATGCATTATCCAGCCCTCGTGAATGACAAAAGTTTACATAGATTGAAGGGAGGCTGCAAAAGTTCATAGAAGAGAAGTCCCAAAAAATAAAAAGATACAGTTGAGTCTTCATCTGGCCACTTGTAGAACAAGTCACTCTCCATTCTTCCATATTCTAAACGAATAGCAGCTATGCTATAATTTTATGTTATGTGATTTTTTTAGGCTTGATTGCAGTTATTTAAGAATGTGAAGTTTTAAGTAAATTGTAACTTTTTCCTGCATAGGCAGGGATTCTGAGGCTTAATTTTGCATTTTGCTCATACTCAATCTCTATATGATAGACTAACACTAGGAACTTACGTGCAAGTTTACGCTGAATTTTTAAAAATTGTTTTGAATAGTAGGTCTGAGTCTGTTTTAGGTGGGTATGACAATGCCATTCTTCACATGCATTGCTACCCATCATTGTTTTCTTTGTTTTAAAGAAATGAACAGGCAGTTACGTCTATGTGTGTTCTTATTTTTGTTTAAGAGAGAGGTTTAGTGTGTGTATGCCTAAAATAGAGCAGGTCCTCTCAACTTTCAGGAATATACTGTCCTACCTAAGAGAAACACTTTTTAAGGTCTGACTCTTTTCTGGGTAAGAACATTGTAGGCTTACTGCAGCTCTCCCACATACATCGATTGAATGGGGGTGGTGTGTGAATTAATTAAAAATAAATCTTGTTCTATATTTTATTTTTAATCCTGTATTTTAGCTTCAGGTCATATCCATTGTAAAGTCCTCATCTTCATCAGTCTCAGTGACAGGATTATTAGTGATGTTATCTTTCTAAGCAGCATATGTATATTTTTTTAATTTTATGGGACCATAAAATTATGTCTAGATCATTCTTTTATGGATACTTTAACAAAGTAAAATGCTTGATGCAGAATAAAACAGTTTTGTAATGAAGAAAATCCACCTCCTTCAGCATTTTGAATGCTAGATCCATGGTATTCATTTAAAAGTTTTAGCTTCATTAAAACATTCACCCCGTGTTGTTTTATGTTCTGCACCCCTCCTCTCCCTACACACCAGCCTGTCAACAAAAGGTAACTAGAGTTTAAGGAATTAGTCTAGAGGTCAGCACTACTGTGTTCCTCTGGCTAGGTATCAGTAACGTTCCTCACGTCCTTTCTTTTACACTCTTCTTTATTCTTCTCCTTTTTGCTGTTGTCAAGGCGTATAAGTTTTATTCTATATTTTGCATTATTCCCCATTCAAATTTGGTGAGCTGTATCTACATGTCATGAGTCATGAAGATGTTACTTCAGTCTGTCTCTCTCTCTCTCTCCCCCTTTCCCTGAGGTATACAGTTTTCTTAACTTACTCTGTAATGGAAAGATTTTGGGGGTATAATTTGAAGCATCTCTTACTCATTCTGCGTGGTATTTTGGACCTATAAGGGGGAATAAAAGAACCCTGCATTGTCAGTCTTCCTTTCTCTGCAAGATTGTCCCTGTTATTTTCGTGCTGTACTTTATATCTATTTGTGATAGCTGAGTTTATATTTGGTAAGACTTCAACTGTGTCGTGTATTGTTGTGACTGTGTATTTTGCTGTGATGAGATGAAGCTCCCACAATGAAATCCGCAGTATTCGGCTTGTTATGATTTTATTACTAGTTTTTTCCAGCAAGTAGAATATTGTCTGTTTATGGCTGGAATGACTATTTTTAGATTTAGTTGTTTGCAGTGTGGTTTTAGAGGATATTCTTGTGCACTTGGGAGAAAAATGGGTAAAATCACTTTCAGAGACAACAGTTGATGTCCAGACAGTCCCCGACTGAACCTGATTTACAGTTGGTCAGAAAGGCAAGTGCTTTATTTAAGTTCACTTACCCGGCCAGGAAGACTGGTGATAAAAACAATTTTACATCAAAGCTAATTACATGGCAAAGACATATAGCAATGTAAAAATTTGTTAAATTATGTACTTTCAATCTATTTTATCAATCTAGTTTTGAATCGTGAAACTTGCATTAAATACGAATTGGTGCTCAGATGATTCTTTTTACAGAAGTTATGCTTAAAATAGAAATGAGTGGGCTGGCATTTTTCACAGAATATGATTTCTTCCTCTCTCCTGCCTCCTTCCCACCCTGTTCAACAAAAGTAAGCCCACGGGACAACCTACATTCAAGTTTCGTCTTTTTTTTTATTATATAAAAAGATGAAGCTGATCAAATACCTATGGGAATGCCTAATAACTGTGCTATGACATTATTTTACAAGACAACTTGTCAAACTTACAACCTAGGTAAGCTGCCATAGGTAAACTGTCAGATCTTCGACCAATACTGTTCCTCTGTCACCTCCACTGCGTGAAGACTCTTACACCTCAGCTGTGGCATATGGCAGAGTTCTGTTCAGTGTAGTATGAC
>WAAD01036586.1:12593-25266 GCA_013389945.1 Fregata magnificens | reverse complement strand
ACTTGCAGTATAGCTACCAACTCAGTCTTCTCCAAAGCTACAGAATATATTCAGTTAGCCTGAATCCCTCCTGCGATCTGTGCCTCTCCAGAGGCATGTCACCTCTAATAAATATGGGAACTTTAGTGTCTCAGCTGGAATCAAAACAGGTAAAGCAATCCAAAATTGAAACAGATCCTTTGGATGTGATAGAGAAGGGGAGACTGAGGCTTGATTTTACTTTTAATTCCACCGTTCTCCTTGTTTACTTCTACTTATGCAGTCCACCCTTAAAGGGTTGAAATTATCTAAGCTAAGTCTCCTGGCAGAATATCAGCAAAGTCTGAAAGCTAATCCAAACTATATTAATAAGAAAACCAAACAAACAAATAAAAAAACCCAAAAAAATCCCAACCAAAAACACCCCCCCACCCCACATCACAAAAACCCCCAAACATTTCAAAAGGCAGGAACTGCTAATGGAGGAGGGAGTCTTTTCATCTCGTGATTTGGAACAACATTAGGACTCCCAAAAGCTTGGCAACTAAATGTTTATCTTGATCTATCTATGATGGTTTTTTTGTTTCCTCAAATTTAAGAAGAACTGAAAAGTACTGAAGCAGTTCTAACTACTAGTGTTCTCATACATTTTTTTTTTTCCGTCAGATCTAGTTAACAACCACTCACAAGCACTCACCCTCTGTCTCTGTATTTAGGGAGGGGAAGGTCAGCACTTGACTTTCTGCATGAGACTCTTGGTGAGAACAGAGCTCAACCTAGCATCTCACTCGGCACACCTGCGAGAAGGTTTATGGGCCAGCAAACCAAAGTAAAAAGCAGCTTGCTAATTATGATGCAGATTTGGAAGGACATACCTAGCCTGAAATTATCTGAATATTTATAAATGTAACTTTTGAGTCCTGCCATCCAACTAAGAACTATATTGCGTAGTACAAAGCAAAAAGCCAAAGTTTCTGTGGGAATGAGATAGCATCATTTGACACAATGGAGAAAAAGTGAAATGCTAATTGCTTCAATAGCCTCCAAATGCTTCTTTTCCTTCTCATTAGAGATGCATCTAACACATGGGCTGGCCTGAATGTTCCCTGATTGTGAAAAGACAAAAAGTAACAAATACTAAGATTATGGAAGCCATAATACTGTTGTCTTGGGTTAACTACTCAAATTTGTCCACCATCTGTGATATGTNTGATATGTCTTCTGTCCTTTTTCCTTTCCTATATAAAGCTTTATGCAGCTTCTGTAGGGCTTGGCATGTTGAGTAATAACACAGCCAGCTATTTAGATGTTCTGTCCAGATCCTAGAAAGTGAAAACATCTAAAAATTATTTATACTGGCATTATTTTTCTCCTCAATACTTTTTTCTTGTGAGTCCAAGTTTTATAAAATTACATATATACATGTGTAATTATATGTATATTCTTCCTTGCTTCAGAATGTTTCTGAGACAATGTAAGAGTAAACGCAGCACTGATGGGCGAAAAAACAAGGGGGGGAATTGTTTGAAGACATGGTAATACTTTCATTATAGCAAGACTAGACAGTTCAAAGTGCTCTTGTAAGACTCTGCAGAGCCATATCCCTAGCTTTCTCGTGCACAGAGACACTGACTACTTTAACAAGCTTTTATTCACATGCTTCTATTTCATCACGACATTTTAAGCAGATCTGCTCCGGTATGTTCAGGGTAGAAGTTTTGAATGAAAAACCACCAGCATGTGAAGCTATTCATTTTCATGGGCATTTTAGTGAAATTTTCAAGAAGCCTGAGCATTAAAAAAAAAAGTCGGACCTAACTTCAAGATAGACATTGGCGTGGTAGCGCACAGTTCTCCCCTGGCTATAGAAGACTCAGTAGCTGATTTCCTATACTTTGCCCTGTTTAGACATGACATCAAGATCATGAAAGTAGTTTGCAGAAGGTTCATCTGTTTAAATAAAAATAAATAAATAAAAAGCTTAAATATGAAAAAAAAAGGGAAAATCGCAGAAGTATTCACTGGATGTAAAACCAACTTCCTTTCGCGGTCTCACCATCATCATGGAATCAATTTCTACATAGAAATAAGAAGTCAGTTGCCAGTTGCACAGAGATACAGAAATAGATCCTGACCCTCATTTATTTAGTAACATAGAAGAAAAGAAAAGCTTATGCCAGCTATACATTTTAATACATGTGAGAATTTTGCCCTTCACACTTTTCATTCCTTTGTCATCTTTAACCTCTCACTCCCACCGCATGTTAATGGACACGGTACCACCACAAAGGAATTCTGGCAATTCAGATTGATCCTACTCACTGCAGCACTAACAATTATTTTAACGCCACTTCAATATGTGGGAATAACAGCTCCAGGCAAGTCAGCAGATGGTACAAGCATTAACTATAAAGCATCCAAAGCATCAGGTCCCACAGAGTGGGTGAAACCTTTGAATTTACAAGTGTACTATGGCTCCAGGCTTCTCCTAGCATCTGCCTGGACATGAAAGTCAGCAGGCCTAAAACTTTGTCTTTCACAAGAAAGAGTCCTGCAGCAGTGCCATAGAGAAAGGGGCACAAGGCACATAGGTGGGGTCCCAGTGCTGCAGTCTGGCACACTAAAACATGCAATTGTGTAGCACATCTGCAAGGGAACAGCAAAAGGAAAGGCTTCTTCCCAATTTTATGAGGTCCTGAGCCTAACAAGGACCATGAGCAGCACAGCAATAGGTGCCCCACCCCCAAAGACACTCTCACCATTTCTGCCTGTGAAGGGGAGCTATGAATGAAACTAGGATTACTGGGAATAAATTTAAAGAACAGAAAAAATACCTGAAGTAGGACAACAGATATTCTCTCAGCTCAGCTCCAAAGAGAGATAAAGACACAGCAAAGATGAAACAATAATTTCCCCAAAGGCTTAGCCTTTTTCTCTACAGGTTGTCAAGTAATTCAGGTGAAAGTGAACTCCTGCTGAGACGACCTTGCTGGCTGCACTGCTCCCTGAGGAGTTACCAAGCAGCAATGACAAAGTGTTTCCCAAACAAGCCAGCATTTCTTGGTCAACATCTTTTATTAATCAGATGTCTTTTATTAATCAACAATGCATCAATTAAAGGGAATATGGCAATTAAGGAACTTTGTGTAAATATGGATAAGTGAAACTTAACTCATCCATTCTGACATAAGGGTTGGCAAGCAGCATCAGATTTGCCTTTCCAAAGTCTTCTGGATCCAGGAGCTAGCCACACACTGTATATATGGTTCTGTAAGTCTCGCAGCATATACAGCCTCTGTGATATCTGGAGGCTGACATCAACACCTTGGATTCTCTGACTCACCTTTGGAGAATATCAAATTGCCTCTTGCAAATAAAACATGTTTCTTTTGCAGTGGACCTTATATAAAGACACTATCAACAAAACAGCTTCAGCCAACCATTTTTGTATGTGATCTGGGCAAAACAAATCACAGTGCTGATGAGTCCACAGCTGATTCTACACGTGTTCACGTTTTATTAGACAACAACTTCAGAACAGGAATGAGGATTGTTAAGTCCCAAACATTTCCATTCCCCAAACCATCACAGCTTCTAGTAACTAGAAATAATTTTTTGCTTGATAAAACAACTGCTGTATGAAGCAATTTATTTTTTATCACTGCACTTTTGGTTTTCACTGCACTCAAAGCACAGGAATAACTTCAGAATTCATAGGAGAGAGGTCTTCTGAGCAACAGTGACCTTGATTTACCTTGTATATGAAAAACAAGTTGCTACAGGATTAGCTTATAATTCAGTGTTCACAATACTCCAGTCAGAGGATCCTTGCAATAGCCAACCATCCAGCCAATGCTCCACAGGCAGAATCAGCCCTCACAGTGCTATTACTTGCATGGTTTCAAAAGTAACAGATAAAAGATCTTAAAACCATTAAGAATATTATTCACATTTATAAAAATGAATACTTGACAGGACTTAAACACCTTTAAGCCACTGGCTACTATAATTCTGAGCTCATTGCTGCTGCAATATTAAGACCTGCAAAACCTCTTCTACGGATGAAAGGATCACAGCATACTAACATAGCTTTGATTCAAAGGGTTTGTTTCAAGAAGAGCATGAGTAGCAGGCAGGTGAATTACGGTACAAAAATCAGCCTGGAATGTCAAGTCAAGTGAATTTCCCAGTAATGAAACAAATTAGCCATGCTGACAGATGGAAGCAAGAAAGATATGCATCAGTATGTTAATTGTGCAGGTCTGTCTGTGACTTCATCAAGTTTAATCAGTTTAGTTGCCACTCTCCATAGCCTCTGCGGCAAAACCACTCCATCCGTCCGGACTTATCAGACACATCCTCTGTTTTCTTAGTGGGTACAGCTTGACCAGACAAGCAGCAACTGGCATGGAGAACTCCAGGTTATTCAAGTGACAGATTCCAAGAAAACAGACAAGTAATTTTCAAGGAGACAAACAAAAAACAGTGTTAGAACTTTTAATGCCACAGAAGTGCAGAAAAGCCAAATTACCAGGTACAGCCATAATGAACAGACAGTAAAACAAATACACAGGTAAACCACTTAATTGTACTGGTTCTGGCTAGGATGGAGGTAACTTTCTTCATAACAGCCTGTATGATGCTATGCTTTAGATTTATGACTAAAACAGTGTTGGTAACACACCAGTGTTTTGGATATTTTTGAGCGGTGCTTGCACAGCGTGAAGGGTTTTTGGACTGGGGTTTTTTTCGTTAGGGTTTTTTTTTTCCCTCCGCTCTGCCCCCCAGTGAGTAGGCTGGAGGTACGCAAGAAGTTGGAAGGGAACACAACTATGAGAGCTGACCTGAATTGACCAAAGGTATAGTCCAATACCAAATGACATTGTGCTCAGCAATAAAAGCTCAGGGAAAGGAGGAGGAAGGGGGGGGACATTCATGGTTATGGCATTTGTCTTCCCAAACAACCATTACATGCGCTGAGGTTCTGCATGCCAGGAAGCCCCCGGACGTCTGCCTGCTGGTGGGAAGCCATGAACAAATTTTTGTATTGATTTGATTGCATGTGCAGCTTTTCTTCACTTATTAAACTGTCTTTATCTCAACCCACAATTTTTTCTTGCTTTTGCTCTCCTAATTCTCTTCCCTAGCCTGCTGTGGGGAGTGAGCAAGCTACTGGGTGGGGGCTTAGCTGCTAGCTGTGGTCAACCCGCCACAATAATTTAGTGCAAAAGTAGAAATAGCTACTTTTGAGTACCACTATCAGTAGATGGGTATCTTCTGGCTGTGGTGCCCACTAAATTCCTACTTTTTTTCCTGCTAAATTCTAATTTAAATAAGCAGAAAGCACAACAGCAGCAATGCCAATGCAAATATGTATAGCCTGTAATTATTAAGATTCTGAGAGAATACATAGTCTTCACAAACAATACAAAGTATTGGTTTAAAAGCATTTGGATTCAGAAGTATGCAGATTCACATTGTCACAATGTTTGTAAGGTGTATATTAGAAAAGAGCTCATTTTTCCACTCAAAAAAAACTTTGAACAGGAACCAACTGTTCTAGTTGCAGTTTTTCAAGATCAAAACTGAGACTAGCCTCAAACCTGAAACATTTCTAACCTAGGTATAACACTCACTCTTCAACATGAACTACAATCTTTAAAGACAAGGTTAGAATAAACTGGACTAGTGGTATGCAGCCTTTTGTGCAAAGTGGGCCACATCATAGCTTTTTAACAAAGGCACAGAAGTGCTCCCACCAAACCCCTGCTTGAGTGCCCCCTTAGCTGTGTGGCCCACATGCCAGCTGACATGCCCATGCACAGATGTGTGTGACAAGGTTTAACTGTCTGCATGGCTTATCAGAAGAAAAGACATTGATCACAAAATTCATCTTCTACCTAGTGGAAAGAGATGGACGGGCTCAGTCCAGCAGGATCTTCTAGGTAATTCATGTGATTTGCCAGATTTTTTCCTCAAAAGTCAGCCTGTGAAAGTTTAACAAGCAGCCTTATGAAGTAAGCAGCTAATCAAATGCATATTTGTAATAGGATAAAGGATTACAAAAAGTTTGTATGTGAATAAAACTCAGTTGCAAATACCACTCCAATTAATCAAGCTGGTGAAAACCCTGAACTAAAGACATTAAATTTTCTCATCAAAACCAGTAGTTTGATGGGGGTCACACAGAACTAAGAAGAGCTTCTTCTTTTCCCAGTGTGTGCATGCAAGCGAGTCACTTTTCCGATACACAGTCACCTATACGAGCAGCCCCAACACTGGTCCAGCCCCTTGCCCTCATGGGGGGCTTCCAGCTACCCCACTGGGCCCAGCATGCATCCTTACCGCAGCCATACAGGATTTGCAGGGGCCACCCCATTTCCCTCCCTGGCCACCCCACCACCTGAGAAGGATTGTCCCTGCTTATGCTCACCACAGAAAAGGTGCTTGAGCCCTGACTCAGTCCACCTAAAAGAACAAACGCTAAAACTGAGAATGAGATCAAGACCACCATCCCTGACCAGTTGCCTGGCCAAAATAAAAGCAAAAAGCAATTGCCTGCGAAAGGCCTCCTGCCTCCTGGGGAGCACAGACCAGCACCTGCAGCAGCCAGGGTGTTCCCCAGCAGCAGTGGCATCCACCCCACTGTCCTTTCAGCAGGTGGCTTCAATGTCTGGAGAGACTGCACAGCCTGGCACACAGCCAGTTCTCTCTGCCAAAATTGTTGGCAAGAGTAAATAAGAGTGAAGTTTAGTCATCCAGAACAGCCCTCAGACTGTAAACAGAAAGGAGCATGTTTTCACAAATGCTCCTAGGTACTGCTGTGATGCTTGCACTTCTCCTAACCCATATCACCAAAGAAAAAAAAATAACTCCCCCCGCCTCCAAGTTTTGTTATGGTTCCCTGGCTCTTTTCTGTATTTCCACAGTTCCAAACACCCTATCACAAACATACCTACATGCTGCTATTTGGTGAAACAGCTGGTGGGCCCCAAACTCCCATTTTCCGCATCTGGTGCATGCCCACCCCCTGTCCTACACAGGCAGCAGCACAAGTGGGAAGAGCAGAGGAGACCCCCGACCAAGCCAGCACAGCTCAGGGAAGGGGAACAGGAAAGATGTGCAGGCAGGAGAGCTTGCTGCTCCTGGCACTACTAGGAGAAAAGGTGAAGACAGTAGGAAAGGGCGAAGCTCCATCCTGCTCCAAGAGGAGCACGGGATTAATTTTCATGCCCTTCTCTCTCACCCAGCCAGCAGCAGCAGCCATCCACGCCATATAGGAGCAAAGCCATGTGGTTGGACATCATTTAGTACTGGGGTTTTCCTAGCTAGAGGGAAAACCACATTCCAGTGCTAGCCAGCAACTAAAATTACCTTTTTTTAATCATCTTGTTACCCTGTTACTAGCATACCATGGGCTGCTGCAGACTGGTCGGAACATCTGAGAACTCAATAGATGTACATGAATAGCATTACATTGAGTTGGAAGGGACTGTACATATACAAAGCCATTTCTTAATAAAATTCGAACTCTTCACAGAGCACTTGCTTGTATTAATCCTTTCAGTTTCAAATACCCTGGAAATAATTTGATACCCATAAATACAAAATGAATGCAACTGCATAATCAGTTTAGAATTTGAAAAAAAAAATCCTTAAGACTACCTAGTGTGGGTAACATTTTGGTGAACTTAAGATGTCTGAATAGGAAAGGTTTCCTCAGCACTAGTAAAACCAAGGGCACATGAATCGCAAGCCACACAAAGTTGGCTGTTTTGAAACAGTGGTACAAAGCCAGCAGTACTCTCTACCTCTCCATGTTACTGTCACAGTCATAGGGAAAAACCCTGATTAATTTCATTTACAGCTATATTAGAAGAAAATAGCTAGGATGTTCACCTCGTCTGACTTCCTCCACAACACAATGTTTGCCCATCAAAGAGGCAAGAGGATTTGCGATCTTACCAGAAATGACACCATCATTTCAATCAGATGCCCATCACGTCTTGCAGGAAATGAATCAAGGCAACCGTTATTGACGTTAACATCTTATTCATGATCTGTAATCAAGGAATCATTTTCAGTATACATATGTTCAGACTCCGTAATTTTCTCTCTTCATGTTGTATGATACATTCAAGAACACATCCATTTCCACAAATCTGGTATGCCACATTTTATAATGCCAGCACGGAACTAACAAACAAGAATCGATAGCAAAATATAAGTGAGAGAAGAGCTTACTACCAAGGAAATCAGCACTTTTTTTATTTTCCCTTTGTTGCTGTTCCTTAGATTTTATTAGTACGGTTCTGGCACTCTTTCTTCTCTCTGCATCACACCACAGTATACTGGTGCTATTAGCAACACTTGCATTTGTGTATATAATATATTTATAGTATACATGTTTACACACAGACAAAAAGAACATGTCAAGAGGAAATGCTAGTCAGACTTTTCAGAGCGGTATGTATGATAAACTTGAACAACCATTTTAAGTACTCTCTCCCTACTGTCAGTGGGACTCAACCCAATGCCACCCTCTGGATTTCTACCCCACATCAGAGAAATTGTGGCAGAACTGATCAGCAACCTTGGCAAGGGACCTTGAGTTTTACATACACAAAGAGGAATCATGGTTTTCAGCACAAAGAATTTGAGGAACAGAAATTTCCTATTTCTTAGCTCTCCAGAGAGAAACCTCAATGGAACACCTAGAAACCACAGCTGAAGCTACATTAAGCAATTAACTTTAAACCCTGCACTCAACTTGATGCCTAAAGTGAAAGAAAGGGAAACAGCAGCCTTACTGATGGATGATTAATAACTAATGTTATTAGAGTGGCTAAGCAGTAGGTCAGGATTTTTTCTATGAAACATTTGCTACTTTGCTGGCATCAAACATCTTCGTAACAAATTATTCCCTTCCACCCAGAATTCTTTTCCTTTCAGGTTCATCAACAATTTTTGTTACTGCAAAGTGCTATCTCTTGGCTTAAATCCGTTAAGAATAAACCCCTTTACCTTCATTAGTCCTCTTCACATCCCCATTTTACTTCGGCATTGTTAAAAGCTTTCCCTCCTCTGATGTTCCTAGGAGGAGGAAAAAATCCCCTATTCAGCCACTCATTCATCACATACCACCTACAGAAACCGATTTCTTACTAGGTTCAAAGTATTTTCCTGAGTACCCAGTAAACAGACAGGAAAATAAAACAGGATAAAAGATACATTTCTGCAATAACCTGTAATATCCCCTCCTCCCTCCCATACTACCCATTTTACTTGATCCACTGAATTCAATTACTGAGAGGTGTGAAAGAACTTACTGAATTTTTGGCTAAAGCAAACACATTCCATCACGTGCGGTAAAAAAATACAAAGTCCCATTTCTGGTATGAGCAGGCATGACACACTACAAGGATGTCTCAAGTAAGGCAGGAAATGAAGAGCTGAAAATTGTTCCATTTTTGCTTATTTCATTACAATGTTTTCTTCCCCTTTTCACATTTTTACTATGAACACCACAAATATCAACCAACTTTCTGTCTATATTTTTACAAAGATGCAAAAATTAATCTCATTACATTGAGGTTTAACAAGGCCAAGTGCCAGGTCCTGCACTTGGGTCACAACAACCCCATGCAACGCTACAGGCTTGGGGAAGAGTGGCTGGAGAGCTGCCCGGCAGAAAAGGACCTGGGGGTGCTGGTCGACAGCCGGCTGAACATGAGCCAGCAGTGTGCCCAGGTGGCCAAGAAGGCCAACAGCATCCTGGCTTGCATCAGGAATAGTGTGGCCAGCAGGAGTAGGGAAGTGATCGTGCCCCTGTACTGGGCACTGGTGAGGCCGCACCTCAAACACTGTGTTCAGTTTTGGGCCCCTCAGTACAAGAAGGACACTGAGGTGCTGGAGCGTGTCCAGAGAAGGGCAACGAAGCTGGTGAAGGGACTAGAAAACAAGTCTTATGAGGAGCGGCTGAGAGAACTGGGGCTGTATAGCTTGGAGAAGAGGAGGCTGAGGGGAGACCTTATCGCTCTCTACAACTACCTGAAAGGAGGTTGTAGTGAAGCGGGTGCTGGACTCTTCTGCCAAGAAACTAGCAATAGGACGAGAGGAAATGGCCTCAAGTTGCATCAGGGCAGGTTTAGATTGGACATCAGGAAGAATTTCTTTACTGAAAGAGTGGTTAGGCATTGGAACAGGCTGCCCAGAGAGGTGGTGGAGTCGTTAACCCTGGAGGCGTTCAAAAAAAGGTATAGACATGGCAGTCCAGGGCCTAGTTTAGGAGTCATGGTGGTGTTAGTTGATGGTTGGACTTGATGATCTTAGAGGTCTTCTCCAACCTTAATGATTCTATGATTCCTTGATATACGATGTTTCATTTTTTTGAAGAAAAATACTGCTAAATTCACAATGACTAGCCTAAACGCATTGGGAACAATCAGAACAAATAATGATGTCTCCATCTGCGAGAGTCACCTTAGGTTCCCTTTCCAGTCAGCGGAGAAAAATGGGCATTCACAGGCCATGAGTCATCTCATGCTAGCATCTACTACATCTAAAACAGGTCAGACAAATCATGACCTAAAAGCACCTAAGCCTCTTCCCTGACCATTAAGTGTCTCAACTGGCTAGAGCTCAAATAAAGACATCAATGCTGTGGAAATATAATGGTTGATGATATGAATCCTACCCTTTGTGACTGGAGCATGGGATAATGTATGACTATTACCCCAGTGTTCTTTACACAAAGCTCTTCCTGCACTGTTCATCTTTTAGTCCAGATATCTCAGTCCAGATGATTAGCACCAAGTGAATAATGGATATGTCTGTTTAGCAGCCAGACTGAGAAGCTGAAAAACTATATATTTAGGTTGTTACAACAAATGTTAGTCACCTACTTGGAAAAGACTTCATGTACTGGCAAAGTGGGCAAATCCCACATTAGATCCTAGACTAGTCTTCAGAAGCACGTGTGTATACATGGGTGGAATAAACAAAAGAGAGGAGGGGAGGAAAGATCATATTCCAAACATTATGGGGGCTGAGAGGGGTGGGGGAGGAGGAGAAATCTGGGTGCACNAAAGAAAGGAACTTTCCACTAGTGACTGTGTAATTCAGTAGTACCTATAGATGCTCTGAAGAATATTGCCTGTTGAAATTGAGCATCTTAACCCCATGCTTTCTTCCCTGTATGGTGCATATATAGTCACACATCACAGATGCACCACCTCCATCTGGAGCTGCAGGAAGCCAGCTATTTCTCTTTAAGTGTTGAACCTCACTGCCAGACTGACTCAGAAATCGAGCACAGCAGTCAGAACTTACACCTGAGTGCTCACTATTGCAGCTTTCTTGCTTAAAGATAACCTAGTTACACTCTTCCACAATAGCCAAACACATCTTAAAAAAACCCAAGGACAGGAAAACCACAGAGCTCTTGTGAAGTTGTTTGTGAAGCATGAATGTCAACACTGGGCGCTGCAGTCTCATTTTCCAAGTCCCTGAGATCCAAAGAGTCGATGGTACCTATTTGTAAAAGACCATGAGTTTTTAAACTCTGAAGGGAAACATCTTTTGCCTGCTAATCATGTATAACTGCAAGTATAATAGTACTCCTCGCTGCTCTGCATAGTAAGTCATGCTGAAATTAAAGCTATGAAAGTTTTCTCTCCCCCCCCTCCCCCATCAACTCCTTCTGACTAGTTTCAGCAAAGAATAGTGTTTCCTCAGCTCTAGCTTAAATCAGGAAATCACAGAAACAAACTGTAATTTCAGGCATTAGGCAGTTGAAAGCTAGTTAGTCCTGTTTGATGTTCACCTGTAAGCTTTTGTAGTGGTGGAATACTGGGCCAGCTTAAGTAATCAAACACCTGGCTTTAAAAATATTCCAGAGTGGACTAATAGGATAATCACAGCAATTACTTTGTTAATAGCTCACAGGCAGGAGTATAATCCTCCGACACTGTGCATCATGCAGGAAGTTGCTGGTATTCCCTGTAGTGAGGCACGTTTGGTTCTTACACCAGAAATCAACCATAAAGTTGCACGGCTTCTGAGTATCCAAAACTGCAGCTTGATTTTGGGGATGGGATAGGACAGGGGATCAGTGGTTTTGGCAAAAACAGCACCCCCAAAATTGTATGTTTGATTTAGCAGTCACAAAAACAGGAGCACCAGAAAACGGGTAGTAATTTGAAAGCTATGGCTACAAAGCTGGGCAAATACAGCACAGATGTAACAGAAGTACTTGGGATCTTCTGTCACTGCAAAAAGAAGCAGTAGGGCACGTATCCATCTGTCTGCCTGCTTCTAGGTCAGGAACTCAAATTGAGATGAGATGATGATGGGGATGGAGCATTTGGGCAGAACATTTTGCCTTTGATTCAATGCTGTCTGCCTTCCAGCTTTTGAGAAAGCTCTTGAAGGAGCTTTCAAAGCTCTTTTTGGATCATGCCACCTTACTTCTGGTTAGTGCAGTTTTGCAAGCCATTCAAGAACAGAAAGTGATTACAAACATGCAGAAATTCTGTCTGGGACAGATTATTTTCTTATCATGTCTGTGAAAGACTATGTGAATAGGAAGTGTCAGACACTGAGATATTAGTAAATATTACCCTATAAATTTCCCAATTTAAAAAAGCTACAGAAACTGGGATGTTTCAGTTTCTTTACCCATGCATTATACCAA
>WAAD01036586.1:0-11128 GCA_013389945.1 Fregata magnificens | reverse complement strand
GATATTGAAGCAAAATAGTCAGAGGCATTAAGACTTTCACACCTAGGATACAAATTTTAATCCTCTTGAGTTCAAAAATTACAGAGTAACACTTATAATTTCAACAAGTACATGTCTTGGCTGCGCTGGTAAGCGTTGCCCATAAGTCACTGCAGAAAGAGAGCTTCCCTCTATGGCCCTATCCTGCTTATAAAACTGCAGTAATACAAAGGGCAGAATAATAGTAGGCACAAGACCATGTTCCCCTTGCAATAGAACTGTCTCTTCACGAAACAAAGCATTAAGGTAAAAACATTTTAATGGTGAGTGAGAGTGCTACTGTACATCAGAAACATGCTAAAGAAAACAAAACACTGGAACTACAGTGTACACCACAATAGAGAGTTAAAGGCAGGGAATTGCAGTGCCTGGGTAAGGTCGAGTGCAGTGCAATTTGGAGCAGGAAGGCAGAGGGGCAGAGTGCACAGGGAGCCAGTGCACAGGGTGGAGAGACTGAGATAGCAGGACAGGAGCAAGAACAATGATGAGGCTTCAAGAAAAGGAGAGGAAAAGCCATGGCTACCAGAAACAAGGAGACACTGTAATAATTACAATTAAGGTATTATTCTGGAGCTCATACCACTTGTCTGTCACATCACATATTTCTTACACAGCTGTAAACAATTACTTCATTCATTTCTCTGTCTCACATCCCTACCTGTACAGCTGAAATAACAGCGTTTCTTTGTTTTATCTGGGTGTTGCAGGGATGTGTGAACCGTGAGTGGTTCAGATTATACCACCAAGAAGGCAGCTATGCTATAGCAAGCCTATGCTTCTCCCCACAGCATTAACTGCAGCCCGCAGTTTCTATGTTGTACCATTCCTGCCTTACCAGCAAATACTGGTGAACCTCACCGGCAAGGTGCATGTCCTCCCTAATTAATGGAGGATCTGCTCATCAATGAAAGCCTTTGGTTGCTAACAGTTAGTTTTGTTCATTCATGCTGAAGATGACTTGACACTGGGATCAGCAGAGTTTCTGATAATCTTTTGCATTTTTTTTGATGGATGGGTCAATGCACAGGATGGGGCTGCTCAGGAATGAAGCAGAGCCATATAACAAAAGAAGTCTTTTGCACAGGGGCTCTGCAGCAGCTGCAGCTAAAGGGAACTAAGATTTGAACTTGATGTGTGCTTTAAATTTATGTAGTCCTCTGTGTTGTAGACACAGAAAGATCAAGTCTTTAGTGTCTTCATTTAGGCATTTCAAACGAGTATTTTTTTTTGACCCTGACATTTCTGCCTCTTCATTCCCCTTAAGTAAAATGGGAAGACATCACTTTTCCTCACAGACCACCTTGAAAATAGATGCATTAATGATGACAAAGCTTGTAAGATACCACATCGAAAAGCACTGCAGAAAACCATTGTTATAACAAATGCTTTATTGTCAGATCAGGATTTGGATGATACTATGTGGATAACACACAGGACCACTTTAAAGCATAAAATCTTAAACTAATATCAACTTGCTTTTAACCCTATTCATCTTGCAACTCCGCATGAGGCAAGTATCCATGGGAGAAATAATATGTGACCTCATAATTAAGAACAATTGTAATGCACACACATGAAGGAGCTTATGTAGGGTGGTGTTTAAAGAGCAAGATGAAACACAAATTGTTTGCATTAAGAGACTGAGAAAAAGTTTGGGAATACTTGTCCAAAATAAATAAGAATGAAGACATTACTACAGTAGCAGAAGATAGTGAGAGAGAAGTATTCTCTAGAAGTAGGTTTTGTTCTATAGTCTTGAAATCCAGAAAAAAGTCTTTCCGCTTTCTCAGCACTTTAAGCCTCTATTGAAGACAAGATCCCAGGCTAAATATATTACTACTGTAAACCAGCATAGCAGCTCCTATGTTGTATAGTTAATCACTTCTTTCGGCAGTGCGTTTTCACTGAAGTTTACTCTTTCAGAGTATTTGTTTTCCAACAAGCAATGGAAGCCATATGGCCACTTCAAAGGTGATAAAACAAACATGTAAAAAATTTTACCTTTTTAACAGAAAAGATAGTTTGTTGAAACACCAGAAAGATCTTTAATTCCTACTCAAAGAAACATTGATATTTCTAAATGTGGAAAAGCTATCACTGAAAAGTAAATCCCTAGTTAGCTTTCACTTTGTTTCTATGCCATCTCATTAGTCTCTTAGGAAATCTCAGATACCAATCAGATGTTTAACTCTTCCTAAATTTCTAGAGGAAGCAGAATTCCCACACAGCTGCCATCCACGTTCTGCCTGTAATATGGCTAAAAGGAACTTTGAAATCAAAAGGTTTCCCCATCAGCTTCCACTTTCACAACACAGTAATGACATAATGAAGAGAGAGAGAATGGGGAAAAAAATACTTCAACTCATAGTATTTTATACATGCGAAATGCTAAGGAAACATCACAATAAAGGGACTGCTGAAGATATTTCAGTGACTTGCTTTACACAAGTATTACAGAGCAGGGACGCAGTCCTTTTGAAATCTTTTAATGTAGGACTTGTAATCCATCTCATCAGTTCAGCAGACTGCTGACCCACCATCCAGGTAAGAAAACTCAGGTTCAAAGCAGGGCAGCCAAATAAAATAATAATAAAATAAAATAAATAGGAAGCCCAATACCCTCCAAGTAACTTGTTGGCAATGTTCAAACACAAGAAGTTGCCAAAAACTTCTGCAAGCAGTGATCCCTTAAGTGCCAAGGCCAAATGGTTGAGGGTGGTCATATCCACATTGCCAACCACAACTAGAAATTTCAATTTGAAATGCAAGGACATATAAAGACTCATCTTATAAAAATTACATGCAATTCTAAAGCAAATAAGCAATTATGATGTGAACTTTTTACTTTCTGTTTAAAGTATGGATGACATTTATTCTTCCACAGTATTTGCTTTCCATTGGCCATAGCTTAGAATTACGTTCATTAAACATATAAGCCACCCTCCTTTATGAGCAGAAGGATGCAGAGTTGCTAGGAAACAGAAAGTTAGGATCATAGTGTAAACTTTCTTGACAGCTGGAGCATTCAAGGAACAGAATAAAAGAGACAATGGAAGTGGGAGTCTTTTCCATATTTAGTTCCTCTACATTAATAGGACATATTGCGTAGGCAAATTCCTGCATGTTATGCTAAAAACTTATCTTTGAGGCAACAAGCTAATGAGAAATACTAAACAGAAAAGAGCTTCCTCCCCCCCTCACCCTCCAGTCAACTAAATACCACTTACACCCCACACAGTCATAACTGCAACATTTACAAACTAACAACAAGTCTTCAGGTTACAATTTGGGAGATCATCAGCTGAAAGTGACTGAATAGAATCAGAATAGGGGTGCAATCATGGGATGACTGTAACTGGACCTAGGAAAGGCGTGTCTCAGAAATATATCAGGCAATCAGAAGGACTGCTTACTATGGTATTAAGCACTCATAGGATCTCATCTTTAACATTACACCCTTTAGTCGCTGATGTTCAGTTCGAATGAATCCAGAAAGGTGCAGACACATAGGAAACACCTCTTTACTAAGGAAACTGTTATGAGAACATGAGAGTTCAGGAGCCATGTTATGCACACAGCTACCATATATATACACAAGCATATGTACGTACGTATGTTTCTAAATCAATGATACTGGGTGTAGGAGAGTTTTCTAAATGAGATTTCATCTCTGATCTACAGAGAATAACTGTTGTCTCTCTGTAATTGTGCTGCCTCTAAAGAGTTCAGGTGGTTCATTTTGCATTGGAAGACTAAGACTTTAGTCATTTAGCCATGCAAAGTAAGCATGGAAAGCAGACCACATACCAAAGCATATGGGACATGGAGACAGAATATGTGCTCTCAAATCCAACATAGAATACCCAGGGTTATATTATAACTCAATCCTTATCGGATCTCTATGACCATTGAGCTAACTCACTTCAGGAGCAGGTGCTCACCTGAGGTTTGCTGGCATGCTAATGCAAAGAAAACCACTCTCCCTCCTTTATATTTTGCAGTTGCTGCATATTTGGGTTTTTTCCCCAACCTGCAGAGAAAGGAAATCGTTCTAGAGATGAGAACAACCATTCTCACATCACCATCAGCCCACCTGTGGAAGAGCTGACTTCTGATCTCAAATCAATCACTGCTGCAGAAGACCACAGTGTGCTGAAGGCATCCAAAAGATTTTGATTTCTGTATTCTTGTTACCTGTAGGAGGCACAGCTCCCTTGACCTGCTCCTTCACTCTTCTCCAGCATGGAGTTTCAATTAAAGCCACGCAAGGAGGCAAGGAAACTGAAGCACGATATAGGCTAAGTCTGGGTACCTTCCCAAGGGTGTCCAACGGCAGCTTGGCACCCAAGCCCATCGAGCCCAGTGCACTCCTGCCCCATGACAATTCCAGAAGGATGCAGCTGAGTTGTGTCAAAGCTGAATGTTAGGGGCAGTGGAGAGGGAGACACTGTCCTCCTTTCTGCTTCTTTCCAGTAACTGTCTTGGTAGCACTTCTGTTTTCATCAACCCTACATTCTGACCATCAAATATCATACCAAAATAACATTTTTCCAGACTGTGCACAGTGATAAATAACCAAAAGGCAACACGCAGGTGAAGTATGCCTCCTTTATAATCCATTTCAATCAACATCAATACCCACTGAGGGTGGATGGTAAGAGAGAGGCTGATGAAAGCCACTTAGTATCAGCAACGAGGACAGCAAGCACCAGCATCGCAGCTGGATAAGAGGTCATCACCATCTCAAGTAGGCTGTACAAATACTCAGTGTTCACTACAGAACACTAAGAGAAAGAGAACACTTAGAAATATCTAAGAAAAACATGCCATTCAGTGTTTTCCTCTGTACCTCTCTCCACAGAACATGTTATTTAATCCAGTGCAACATCATGTAGAGGATGAAGCGCCCAGCACTTACTTCCCACAAGTAAATGGACTCAGTTAAAACCATGGTTGGCAAAGCGGAGTGGGTGCAGAATAGGGACTGAAACACAAAGGCCACAACTGGATTCCTTCCAAAGGGCGTCCAAAAGCTACTTCCATATTTACAGATGTTTACAGAAAATCTCTAGTCTGGGCTCCAAATATTTTTAACAGAAATGCCTTACTCTAGAAACTTTACAGGACATAGCTAGTTATGAGCAAGTCTAAGAATACTGCTTCTGCACGTGACCTTTACCTCACTTTTATTCTTAGATCACCACTGCTATAATAACCGTATTAGTATTCTTTGCGAACCCTGCTAACAGTTCAGTTAGTGTTTATGTACGCTTTGCAGTATTGCTCTGACCAAAAAAAAAAAACAAAAAAAAAACAAAAAAACACCCTGAAATCTCCCCAGGCACCATGATAATAAACATTCATCTTAGAGGACAGGATGTTTTGTCAATACCTTTGTGATACATTCTTGACTGCACTGAAATCCAATACTGCCAAGTAAAATCTGTCATTTGAAAGGCTACATGCTGCTTTGCTGTAGGGGCTTGGCAAGGCTCCCCTTTTGTTCCACAAGCAAATTCCAAAGCTCCTGAAGTTTGTGAAGATTCACAATTGACACACTGACTCCTCACAGCTGATGCATCAGATGAGGTACAAAGATCAGGTTTAAAACCAATTTAAGTGAAGTTTGCTGAGGCCAGATCAAGGATTTGGATTCTGAGCAATATATTCAAAATATGCTCAGGGTAGGTCTGCAAAGCCCCAACTCACAAAACATTAAGTGTCTGAAGACTGGCACTGAAATAAGTCAAAAGCTGAAAGGAGTATTCTAGCACATATGTAACAGAAAATAAAATCATGTTTCCATTGTTTTATATCTATGATGACTTTCAAAGACAGACAGCATCAACAAGCGGGCGAACAGAGACAAAGGAGAAAAAGTTGAATATAGACTCCCTCCGCATTTTCACACTTGCTCCTTCATTTATCAAGATCATGTGTAGGATGTCCAGATTTTTAACAACAGGAAAGCAGCAGGTGCCTCTGCAGGGATTTGTGTGACAGATACGTCTGCAAAGGATCCCAGGCCCAATATGGAGGCTGAGGTCTCATCTCCCCCATTCCCATTCACTTCACTGCGAGACCTGCAATGCCCCGGGGCTGCTTTCCAGTAGGGAGAAGTATGGTAAATCCTGTGCCCTCTAAAGACACCTGCTGCTACAATCAGGGACAAGACAGCAACTCAAAGGCTGTAGAACCAACATCCAGACGCTGCTGCCATTCCTGTTGATTCAGGGCATGTAGCTACTTTTTCTTTTGGCATGTTTAGCCCTCTGCTCTTCTAAATAAACGCAAAAACCCTAAAAAAAAAAAAAATCCTCATAGTTGCTGCTTGCTGATCAAGATGTTATGTGAAAACCATTTAATATTTTAAAATTAAGAAAAAAATTGCTAAAAAAACCTAGTTCACAGAAAATTGAAAAAATGGAACAAGAGGATTCCTGCTCTACTAAGTCCTTTGTTAACCTGGGATTTCTGGACATGAAGGGTGAAGGGAAGGTTTCCATTGATTATCCCTTGTGCAGGGAACTAAATTGATGGCCTCTTTCTCAAACGTCACTGTTTTGGCTCTGAATACTAAGTCACTCCTGTGAGCAACAGAAAAATCCCTGCTAAGAGAGAAAGATTTTTGGAAGAAATTATCTTGTTTAGTTCTGAATCACTGTCTGTAGCCAAGTAAAATTGGGGCAGAGATATTTGCAGGTGTCAAGTCAGGCACTGTAACACAATATGTACTTTGAATAAAATCCCAGCAGGCTTTTCTGGGACATTCACACAGTGGCAACTAAAAACCACACTTTTTTTTTTTTTAAATGAACGCAATCTAACTTGCTGGTCTGACAACGGCAGAGCTGCTTTGCTTGCAATCTAACAGATCCTCCAGTGCAATTGCCTGCAGGATGTCAACTAACAAAGTTTCATTCTAGAATTATAAACATTTTGTAGATGGCTGAGGACAGTGTGGATCAAGGCCACGCTACTGATCGAAACCTCCAGGCCACAGCAATTACTGTTTGCCGTTTACACTTGCTTCATGCTTAAGGTATAAAACCTAGATTGTCCCTTCTCTTACATGCATGCTCTGACCCTCCAAGATGAAATAACTTAGCAATTTTCAGGGCTGCATTAACTGCTGATTAGTTGGGTGCTAAAGTCAATTAAGCATGCCTCATTTTCATTATCAGATATGGCTGAATACTCCATTTATTCATTAAGCAGAATGCCAAGGTCATTATAGGTATTCTGAATGCAGTCTTCCATAGAGGGAGGTAAACAATCTTGTATCTTTGCTTAATGCTTATCTATTTTTCTACATATACCTTAAAAAAAAAAAAAACCACAACAAAAACCAACTGGCATTCTCTATTAGTTTGCATATGAGACAATATTCCTCAAAAGGATGGTTCTTTTGCATTATCTTTTAGAACTCTTCACATACTTTGTATTACTATCAATATTATAAATATTACTAGATTTTGGCTTATGGTCATATTTTTTCCAACTTTGCCAAAGATCAAAACTGAACTAGTTTCCATGTTAATCAATTCAATCTCCGCAAAGCATTGCAGAGATAACAGACACCAGCGCTGTGCAAAGATCAAAGCACCCACACCACAACACACCTAGTACCCAGGGCATTCTTCCAGGAGGCAGGTGACCAGTGCACAGAGCCAGCCTGGAGCTGAGGCCCTCCACATCTGAAGCACCTACTCTAGACCTTGGGCTAAGGGATCTGTACCTTGCTTTTACTTTGCATACAGTTCCTTTGAAAGCCCAGTGAAGTAAAAATATTTCACTACGTCAGGAAACCATTTCAGCCTGAGGGTTTTTTTAATTTTATTTTTAATTTAAAAAAACCCCAAAACTAAACAAATCCCAACAGTTAACAGTTTTTCCCCCAGGTATGAATTCAGACTAGATTTTTAGTAAAACACCACAAATAAAAGAAAACAAACCCAACAACCCAAACAAAAACTCTATTTCCTGTAAAAGAAGTTTGCTAATTCCTACACTGAGCCTGCTAAAACACAACATAAGGTACTCAACCTTAGGCTTTGTGTATCCTAGTTCACAGCAAAAAAATCTCACTTCAAAGTTTAATTTTGAAGTTTCCTAATAAAGCTACCAAAACATGCTCAAAGAGCTATCACACTTTTACTGAGCTTCAGTTCATCTGACGGAAAATCCCTAAGCTGAAAAAGGAACCAGGATTTCCTCCACAGTGAACCGCTTTCCATGAAGCAATTTGGAAGCACATAACAGTATGAGCCTGGTGTAGCTACTTCAGAGATCGACGTAAAGATCCCTCCCTTCTCTGTCCACTTTCCTCATCCCTCCCACAAGGCTTCTACATATGCATACATATTCTGCATGCACCATAAAAATACAGATACAAAATTGGGACCTCTGCAATTAGGGACCCAGAAAGCATTTCTTGTTGTCCTTTCCCATGGTCCATAATGAAACTAAATCTATCTGGATAGATCAAATTGAGTTCATGTGAAATTAAGTTTGCCATAATACAAATAATAACAAATGTAACCCTTAGGTAAAAGAAAAGGGTATTTGAGCGTGGTTTAATAGAAGCCGGGGACCAAAGCACTATTAACACCAGGAGCTTAAGTGGCACAGGAAGCAAGGAAGTGTTTTGGAAGACAAATCAAGATCTGTGACAAGATCCTCATTACTGACTCCTGTCTGCCTCTTCATTATCTGTGTAGTAATAAAATAATGGAAGTTCTTGGACTTCTAAATCCATGACTATCAGTGATTTCATATACCAGCATAGGTCCCTTCAGCTAAGGCTTTTGATATTTGATGAGGTTGATGTTGAAGGAAACCTTGTTATAATGACTTCACCTATTCAATAGCATATTAAATAAACAACAGAATAAAGCATATGTAACTATGACTGAAGGTTGAAAATAATTCAGAAATAAAGTGTGATAGCAAATCAAAGTTATTTGTGCAGCCACAGGATTCCTATAGTGGAACAATAGATTTATCTGTATATTATTTATTTGACCTATTTAAATATTTTGCAACTAGAATTAGATGTTTCTATGTAAAGAAAAGAAAAAAGTATCTCTTCCACATCTATGGAAGCTAGATCAGAGAAAGCTAAGTTACAACCTGATAATTTTCAGAGATGGCCTACTCTTCAGCAATACTTTGATACACTTGGTATTTCACTTAGAGGCATTACCAAGACAGAAACAGTTTGAGAGTTGATTCAAGACCTTCCCTGCATTTACATTAATTATTTTTTACTGTCAGAGCCAGCCTATTCATATAATGGTGTACAGGTGTAGTATTTAACCAGAATTTTGGACCACCAGAGATGGTAGTTTTAGGCTACAAGCTGACACAATACAGGGGAGGGGAAAAAAAAAAAAAAGCAGGAGAGGAACAGAAAGGCAGAACATCTCTTGAATTATGTCAGCCTCTAAACTTTCCCAAGAAAAGAGAGGTGATAGGACTCACACTGTTTTATCAGCTCACTCTGTTCATTCTGAAGTCAAGTAGACTGACAGCTTGACACCAGATATTCTCCAGGAGGATGAAGCTGGTTGACAAAAAGTCATAGACTCATCTGTCTTTCACTGCTGCTCAGCTGCCCTTGTGTCAGTGTTTTATCTGGCTGCAGTTGCAGCTGTTAGATTTTTGTGATTTATAGGTACAGCATCTCCTTATGAAGTACAGAGACAAAGTGACATCCAGTTTGTGATTTCTGTAATTTCTTGTGCTGTCTCACAGTAAGACAAATCTCTCTCCTGTGAGAGAACACCAGAAATAAAATTTTTTAAAAAAACTTTGAAAAAGACAGAGGCAAATTCAAGGTTGGGCATACTAAGATCAAATGCAAGTGGATATAAAGAGCAAATTCACATTAACATTGGGCTGAGCTATGACTTTATGTTCTTGTGTGATCAGCGAAGCACACAGAGGGCGATTCAGGACACCCCAGTATAGCTCTCTCCGTGGACCACACAGAGAGCTATAACTCTTCATTCCAAGCTTCTAATTTAGTTAAAGGTGGACTCTGAGGTATTCATGCCATCCAAGTGATAAAATGCGGCCATTTACATTTGTCTGCTATTCACCTAGTATACATCTAGCAGGCTTGAAGAACAAAATTCAGTCGTGGCACAAACAGAACGAACGTTAATTGAGGTCAGTAAGACATTCATTTGCTTACTGCAAGGCTGCCTTCCATGCCACGAGCGTGAGGACATCACACCATTAAGCTCAGAAAATCCTTATTTCCCATCTTCTAGTTGAATTCTTTTGCCATACACCTCTTCCCATACTCAAGCAGTACGTCTCCTTTGCTTTTTCCAAGCTTGTGGAAGGAGGACTATTGAAGGTCTAAGACTATTCTGAGTTATATCTTTACACTTGGGAAAGTTATTGCACAAGCTGTACTTCCTGAATGCCAGATTTACCTGACTTTGTTGACATAATTAATGGAAACAGCAACTTCTACCTGAGGCCTTGGTCACACCTCCATGACGCTAATATTTACTTCTTCCAGGCATCAAGGTACATCTTGATATCACAGAATAGAGAGGAAAAAAAAAAATAAGCCAATTTGGATTATACTTTTTGAATTCTCACAGCAGTTACAGCATTTCATCCTGGTGTTTTACCCTCTTTGAAACATGCACAAGAAAACGCAAAAGAAAATGAACAGAAATCCCCTATAATTAAACAGAAGACAATTCTTATGCCTATACCTTGGGATTCAAAATGGAAAGGAGATGTGTCATTCCACCATACAGTGAATTAACAAGATGACAATAGGTACAGACTAAAACTCAATCTATGTAGTTTAACCAAAAGATGGATGAAGGCAGTACATTTGATTGCATTGCCTATCTACCTGATGGAAAGGATTCTGGCAATAAAGGGCTTTTTAATCTACTTTCCAAAGGCTAAAAACCAAAGGCAACAAGTTCATGTTACAATGAAGGTGCTTACTTTAAAAAGCAAAGATAATTAATTAGCAAGACATCTTGTTTAAGGGCATAGCTTTCACTCTGTAACAATTTTAAGCCAACATAGAATCATAGAATCATAGAATCATTGG
>WAAD01036577.1:0-13580 GCA_013389945.1 Fregata magnificens | reverse complement strand
TTTGGGTCTTGGGGAAGAGATTCAGGGAGCCATAACTTGCCTCGACAGCCTTGCTATCCTTACCTTTGTACAACAGAAAACGGTAACACCCTGATTCTGACTCAGGAGGTGTCTGGGGAGTGAAAGAAGTGCAGGACTAAGCTCATGGTATGTGGGCTTCTCAACAGGATAAATGATGATAGTATCCAGTACTGGGTAATCCCACCCCCGTGTTTTTTCATTACCATAATGTAATTGCATGTGTGCAAATGGCATCATATGTGTCTCCTTTCTTTGTGTAATTGGATAATGCTAGGTACCTGGAGCAAGGAAATATAGAGATCAGCTAGAAAAAAAAGATACCAGAAACTTTTACAGCTGAAGTTTCCCCAGCTTCATGGAGCCGTATCAGAGGAGCTGTTCTAGCATTGCAGGTGTGAGCTAGTGATTTATTCTGAAGAGTCACAGCCTGTTACTTTTCCTCTTTTCCTTTCTCAACTAGAAAAAAGCTGCCAGGACTAATCCATAGATGTGAGTGTACTCATCCTTCTCTGCAAGAAAACTGATCTCTGAATCAGAGTTCTGAGAGAAGTCAGCTAAATGTCAACAAGGCTGTAGGTTGCATCTGCACAGGCCATACATTACAAGAAGCAGTAGCATTAAACAGTACCAGAATGAATCAGTGATCCAGGCATGTAGAAGTGCTACTTCTAAATTCCTAGGAAGTATGTAATTGCAGAGCCCCCTTGGATTAGAGAGCGGTATAGATCAGCCATGAAAATATAGCTCCTTTTTTTAGTCATTGGAATGTTTTATCTTTTCAGCTGTAAGGTGATTCAGTCTGGAAGCTTTTTGTGTATGCTTTATTTCACATCAGATCACTTATTAAATGTGTAGAAACCTTGTAAAATCAGGATTCCCCCAATAAACTTTAGGAAAGCAGGACAAATTCCTACTTAGAAAGAGAAGAGGCAGTGTTAGGTTCTGATAGNNNAGGCAGTGTTAGGTTCTGATAGACAAAATGAGCTTGCAAACCATCAGTTGAACAAAGAACATCAGAAGAGTAACTTGCTATTGCATTTTCTTTTGTGTTAACTGTGGCTAGATGCTGAACTACATAGCATGCAGGAGATAAAATATCTGCCCCCACTTCCTTGAACCCTTTTTCAAATTCTGTGGTTTGTGGAGCTCTCTGTGTTTCAGTATGGCTGGAATTGGAATCTAGCTTCACTGAGCTCCTAGGCCAAGGACGGAATGAAACTTGCTCTGTTTAGGATGCTGTGCAATGCCAGATACGCTGGATATTGCGTTGTTTCACAGTGTGTTATTTCATGTTCAGAGGCAGAGGGAAAATTGGTTGCTAGATGTGAGCATAAGGCCAATGAGTGGGGTAGCTCTTCTTCCCCTGTAGCACTGCTTACCTCCACCCAAGTCACAAACACAAAGTTGTCTTTAATAGGATTCTGGCTGATAGGACACTAAGTACATCTCACCCATAGATGCACATATCACCAGCGCACTGGCCTCTAGGAGGGGTTTAGCACTCACCCAAGTCCTGCAAACACAAGTACTGCAGTCTTTTGATGCTATGTGAATGTCTCCCATTAGGATTGGCTTAGCCCAGCCATAGATAATTTGCTGCGGGATCAAAACACACAGTGCTAAGCACAAATAATTTTGGAAGAATTGATACATTTGGGATGGATATCAAGTATGAGATCCTGATTATAGGAGAAATGTTGCTGATTATTCCATTGTGCAATCACTGGATGCTTTTCTGATGCCAGGAGCAGTCCTTTGTGTTTCAGGTCAAATGCTTTCTCAGAAACAAACCCAAAACTAACAAAAAATATAACCTGCAAAGAAATCAGGAAGAAATTAGTTTTTATTTTGTGAGGTACTACAATCGGGAGAGAGAAAGATGTTGAGAAACAATGGTCATAAAAGTGCTGTTAGAAATTTTCTCCTTAGTACACAGGATTTATGATGAAACTAATCACACTGATTTCAAGAATAATTCCAGAAGGCATTGTCCTGGAATGAGAGAGGTTTTATTTTAGAAAATACAGTTGAAAAAAGAAATTATCATGATATGTGAACTACTATGAGTTATGCAGTGATATACCAGTATCAAAGCTCTTAGCTGACCTTGGACAGATCACTGTGAGAATTACAGCAGATATACCTCTTTAGTGATCTGAAAAGTATGCTATTAAGACATATGGTATGTATTAGATTTCTGTGTAATTTTGTAGTTGTGGTATCAGTTATAAAGTAGCATGGGTGGATATTATCACCATTCTAAAATGAGGTACCTGAGATGCAGTCTTGTTTGTCTTGAACTGTTGCACAGTGATGGCAGAATTGGAGGTTGTACCCACAGCTAACTCTCAAGTTTATTCCTCCTCCAAGTCTTCAGAATATATGCTAATGTTGCCATCCCTAACTCATCAGTGCTATAAACGGCACATGTGGTGACATGATGAATTTCCAATAGACTTGAAGAAGTATTAAGGCCAGTGATTTGGGGATTATTCATCTGGAATATAGTTATTATCTATCATCTATGCTCAAGGAAGGAGATTAAAATGGGAACGGGCAGACAGAATTGTTACTAAAATGATCAAGGAATTGGAGGGTTTTGTCATAGCGTAAAAGGTAGAAACGTGTTTAATCAAGCAAAACAGAGGTAGTGTAGGGGCTAAAAGATAATGTTGACACAAGAACCAAAAGATATAAGTTGGCTAAGAGTAAATCTGGAGTGGAATTTTTATATAAGGTCAGTTAGAGCAAAGAAATTCTGAAATAGTCTTCCAAGAGAAGTAGCGAGAGGGAAAAATAATCTAATTTTAAGGTGGAACATAATACTTTTATGAAAGGACGAAGTGATGCAGTGCCGTAAAAGGCAACTGTACTCAGTTACTCATGAGATCACCTTGCAGTCAGTGTTCCTATAATCCTAAATTTCTGTGTACCATTTGAAAACATGAACAGAATTTTTACCACTCACAGGCAAGAATTTCATTATCACAGAACTCTGCTGTTCCTTGCCCTAGACACAGTGCTGTCACAATTTTGAACAGATTGCTCATAGTAGATGTTGGTTAAGCAAGAACTAGCACTGAAGGCTATGCTGATGTAGCTGCTACAAGCATATGGGACATATATCTGGAAACTGCAGTTATGCATCATCTGCTACCGTGAGTCATGTGGCACTACATGGACAGCAGCAAAACAGGTGAGCTAATGATAACTGCCATCGACTTATCTTATTTTTTGCCTTTTTTTAATAATTAATGTTTACAACAATCTTAATTCTATGCTGTCATTAGAGCCTGCTGTTGTGCTAAGATATTATTACCTTTTTGTAAGGTGATTCTTGAAATACCATGCTGCCCTCTTGAGGTTGCATAATATATGTTTTGGGTTTGGGGTTTTTTAGCCAGTTACTGGAGAGAAAAAGACATTTTAATGAAAATTTGTTTCTTATGGAAATAAGCAGATTAAGCATGAGCATTTCAAAGCCATCTCTATGTTTTGGATGTTCCAAAAGGAACTGGGCATGCAAGTCCTTGCAAATGTCTTTGTCTTAATTTCTCTACTTCAACTCATCAAAAGATCTAGAGGATTACGTGCAGAAGTGCCATGGCTGGGAGTAGAAATAGGGTTGCTTGGCTACAAACATTGTTCTATTTAGATTTGAACACAGAATTAATTTACAGCAATGGGAGAAATCACATTTCCAGTACCCTGGCATTGGCCGACAGTCTTGCATGAGTTTGGTCCTGCTGCTATCAACAGTGGTAAGGCATCCTCTACTGCAGAGATCTGGCTGCCTGATAGTTTCTTCCAACTGTGGTGTCTCATTTGAAATGATTGCTTAAGAGAACTAAATGTGCCTATATTGGCAAAATGAGGAACGCAAGTGGTTAGAACAAGAGCTGTAAAGCACATACGAAGTATAAGCACAGAGGAGGAAGACAGTGTGACAGAAACTGCCTCTGATAGGTTTTTCTTAACATTAAAAAAAGGAAAGTTACTGGAGTGACTCTGTGTAATAGTCTCTCTTAAATTAATTGTTTTACATGAGACCAGATGGACAATGGTGGGAATACAGTTAGGTGAAGTAGGTTGCCTAATTGCTCAATTTTTATTCATTGCTCTGGGAATCAATTTATAGTACAGTGTGTTCATCAGAGACAAACAGACTGGAACAAAAGAGGAAGGAGCTGGTTAGGTCCCATGTGGTTTTGTGCCACTATAAGGCTTGGATTTGACAGGATATGAGAAGACGTTTTAGCCATCTGTCTTCTCCCCTTCCGCTCCAGAGTGCCTGTGCCATTCCAAGGGGTTCCTAGAGAAGACAAATGCTAGCAGCTAGAAGCAGAGGTACACTGGGAGTGATTTCTAGTGGCAGAAAGTTTGGCAGAGCTTCTACTGCCTTGACAAGAGGCAAAGGTTTCCATTTGTCCATCTAGTTTTAGAATATTTGCTGCCAGTCCCTAAGGGTTCCTTTCAAGCCTCAGCTGTGTTAACGTGAATGGGACTCAGAGCCAGTGCAATGTTTGGTGAAGCTTCTTTCAGACTGGCTGCCATGCTTGGCAGACAACACTTTGTTGGCAATGAGGGTGGGAATGACTGGCAGTTGTAATAGCAATGCCAAAATGAATGCTAGCCTTTGCACTATAAATTTCCATTCCAGTTGCTCAAACAGGAATCACGTGTCCCTGTAGTGCATCTCCAGTCTGCCTGCCTTGACTAGAAACTAGTGATTGTACTTCACTGAGCAAATATCCATGGAATGACTAATGCCAATGAACCTCAAAACCATCCCCATTACAGGGATTAATGTTACTAAATGTAGGAGAAGTATATATTCTTAATATCATATAAAAGGAAAGCCAATGCCCTTTTCTGGTATCTTCTAAAATTCCTGAAAAATAGGCAATGGTCTGTGTATTTATTTTTTCAAGAGTAGATATAAATGCTCCTTAGCCAGTCTTTTTGTACGCAAAATTTCCAGGCCCCCAGTACTGTACTTCCTCATACATATTTTCAAGTATTCTTGTATTGTCTCTGTAAAGATTGGCACATATAATGAGTAAACACCTCTACAAATAAGAAAATAACCAAGTAAAAATGAACTAGAAGTGTTTACAGCTGACTATGAAAAAGAAGTTACATTTTCAAAGCTTGCCTGGTTGAAAGCCAAACATTTACATTCACTTTTAAATGATCAAATGCTTATTTCCAGATCAGGATATACCTGATAAGGCCAGCAACCATGCAAAAAAACCAACAAAACAACCAAACCCAAAAGAGCCCAAGAGCTTGACAGAGTTTTATTTCAAGTATGGAATAATTTGAAGTAAGAAATAATTTGAAGAGTAGGACTGCTGACACAAAACCCATAAATTTCTTCTTGAAAATTAATCCTATTTACTGAAACTGTTATTTTTCACAAACGAAACTTTTTTTATGTGGAGAGACCTTAACTGAGTACAATCTTTTTCCTTTCCCTAATGCAGAATAGATATGCCTTGTTCCTCAAGACAACGTGACTCTTCAGCAGCTTTCCTGTCTGATATAGCATGTCTTTTTGCTAGTGTTGTTCGTAACTTCTTAGAGACCTGCAGATTGAAAATACTGACATACGTCCTCATGCCCTAGGATACTGGTGCATAATTATAGCAAAAATAAATACTGAATAGGGAAAAGACTTATGTTCAGCTGCTTCCCATCTCTCTTGTGATGTTGCTCTCATATGTTCCCTTTTTAAAGGCCTGTTTGCTGGAGAGGGGAGTAATAGATAAAAAGAATCATAGAATCATTTAGGTTGGAAAAGACCTTTAAGGTCATCGAGTCCAACCGTTAACCTAGTACTGCCAGGTCCACCACTAAACCATGTCCCTAAGCACCACATCTACACGTCTTTTAAACACCTCCAGGGATGGTGACTCAACCACTTCCCTGGGCAGCCTGTTCCAATGATTGATAACTCTTTCAGTGAAGGAATTTTTCCTAATATCCAACCTAAACCTCCCCTGGTGCAACTTGAGGCCATTTCCTCTTGTCCTATCGCTTGTTCCCAGGGAGAAGAGACCGACACCCACCTCCCTACAACCTCCTTTCAGGTAGTTGTAGAGAGCGAGAAGATCTCCCCTGAGCCTCCTTTTCTCCACGCTAAACAACCCCAGTTCCCTCAGCCGCTCCTCATAAGACTTGTGCTCTAGACCCTTGACCAGCCTCGTTGCCCTTCTCTGGACACGTTCCAGCACCTCAATGTCTTTCTTGTAGTGAGGGGCCAAAACTGAACACAGTATTTGAGGTGCGGCCTCACCAGTGCCGAGTACAGGGGCACGATCACTTCCCTAGTCCTGCTGGCCACACTATCTCTGATACAAGAGGAAAGGAAGTTAAGGGGGCATTAGAGCTGTTAGTCCCTTTTTCTTGATACCACTGACATCACTGTGACAGAGGAGAAGATGGGACACATAGTGAGCATAAAAAGGCACTCTGAACCTGTTGCTAGTCCCACTCCTATTGCATAATTTCTAACAGGACAGTCTACCCTTCTCAATTACATCTGGGCTAAACCTTCACCATTGTAGACTGCAGAATTTTTAGCGTAGGATTTGACTTTGACAAAGAGGGGCTTCAGTCTGAAAGAAGTCCCAAAGTGTTAAACAGGTGCAGAGGAGGTGTCCCAGGCACTAAAATGCCTCCCTGTAGTCTTGAAGTCCAAGGTGCTCAGCTTGTATACCTCTAAGATTCAAGTAGGGACAGATTACTGTAATAGACCCTGCCTAGTCCCACTCTACTGCAGCCAGCCATGTTATGCTCAAGCTCCAGCTTAAAGCTAGCAAAATTTTCACCCCTGCTATGTCTACTAGAGTGCTCAGCCCCTCATTTGAATTTCACATACTTTCTTCTAATTTCCAGCTTTATCTGGCCTAATCACTTTTAAGCCAATGTTCTCCTTGGGCTTACGTGTCTTTTCTTCCTGCCTGCTGTTATCTATAGATGTGCTTCTGTTCCTTTCAACCTTTGCTTGCTAGGTTAAACAAGGAAGGATCTTTGAGCTCATCAGGCAGTTTTCCCTAGTGGTCCTTCTCTGTTCATTGTCCCCACTGTGACCATGGCTGTCTGGAACCATCCACAGCTATGTAGCTTCATATTTCATGAAACTAAAATTGGTAAGTGTTATATAACATCACACAAATTAGACTCCTTGACACATACTTAGAGAGTCTTTTTCAATGTCTGTCAGATGAGAAAAAGCTCAAAAGGGACAATGTACCACCACATTTTATCCAAACAGAGTGACCTTTAGGGCTGCTGAATTGTCAAAAAAAGAGTCTTGAACTTTTAATATAATAATACCTAACATCTGAAACAATTTCTGTAAAAACTGCCAATTCTGACAAAAAAGGGCAGCTCCAGGCTGCTGGAAAGCAGTGTAGATCTTCGGCAGACTTGTTCTGCCCATTCAGGACTCAGCCATGCCCAGAACATCTCCAGAGTGAGCAGCATCACTGCTCTTACGCAAACATGGTATCTACAAGAAAATAGCCATGGCAACCCAGACTGCACAAGCATACCTAATATCTGGGGTAAATATTCAGGAGCAGGAGACCTTGCCAGATACAATATTCTGCTCTTTGTAGTACAGATATGAAAGTTATTTTCAAAACAATAAATTGTGATACATCCACAGTTCTGGGATAAATTTTAAGAATACTGTTGCAAACATGGCCAGAATGCAGTGCTTCTTTATAAGCAAAATTTCTGGAAGAACTCTCAGAAATAGAACTAGGGACATGATGAGAACTGGTAACAGATAGGCATTATTAAAAATACCTATCCTGTATTTTGCATCTTAATGGCAGCTCAGTTCTTCAGAAATTTCTTCGAGACAATGTATATGCAGACAGGTCCACGTGTAACTTTGTAAGCCAAGTGTACTGTTGATGATGTTTTGCCTATAACCTCTAGAGCAGTGCTTTTCAGAGTTTCTGTGGACCCCAAGATACTCCAAGCAAAAACTTACCTAGACATGCAAAACTGTTGTATAGCTATTGTTGAGATTGATTCACTTTTGTAATTGCTTTATTGGTTTCCAGAAGTTCATGGAAAGTCCTGTTGCAAAGTTCCTAGTCTTCCTTTAATTGATGTCAAAATAACATTAAATAGGGACATTGATCATGCATGCTTAGTTTTAACATCTGCTATTATCCTGGTGAAACATGTCTGACATGAAACCTAAGTGCATGCTTAGTGGGAGCTGTAAAGTATCTGTATATTTGTGTGCTACATTTCACCTATTTTATTCTGCTAACCTCCATCTGTATCTTATTTCCCTGGACTAGTGTGTTACAGCCTTAACACAGGAAAGGTCAAGCTTTTGTATGCAGTAGAAATATGCATCAGTAAACAAAAGCAGCAGCTATGAACTCAGCATCTATAAACTGTGCTGGTTTATATGTCGCTCTTCTTTTTAAACTGAAATTATACATAACATTCGGCTTAATGACTAGGCCTCATTCATTTTGCCTGAAGCCATATGACCCTGAACTCCGACACTGTCTGAGTTCAGGCTAAACAAGGTTCGTCTGGATTGGTACTAAACTGTGAAGAGACGGGAAATGACCTTCAGTAACAACGCTCACTGCTGGTTCAGAGGGGACATACGATCACTCAGTAAGGACACACTTTTTCCTGAGTTGGTACTCAACAAGGTGGGAGGCAAGGTGTTGTTATTAAAAATGCTGGCCAAAGTACAATTTCATCAAAACCTTACATATTTACTCTTGTTCTAAATTATAAATAAGATCTCTCTTTCTATCCTTGCATTTTAATATTCAAATTAGAGAAATGTATCAGAATATGAAACAAATGATATGTAAAGTATTATTGTATTATTAACTAGTAACAAGTTGTTTCTATCTCAGAATTTGAGGAGTGCAAACAAAAAGAAATTTGATCTTGACAGGGCTAAATACATTTTTGGATGAAATCTTACATAGAGATCCTATGAAAGCAAAATTCTAATTTTCAGCACGAGTTCCTGTAAAAGCACACATCTTCAAAGATGTGTGCAGCTGAAAAGAAAATGTAATGTGACTTCAGCAGATTATCTGGGCTTGTCACAGGTTTTGGAGGTCTTATTGATAGAAAAAGTGTCCGTAGACATTGTAGGCTTGAAAGCAGCCAGCATTACATTACTAGAATTTCTTATGCAACTATTTTTGTGGCTTTGTTTAAGATAAGATATTTTACAGTGCTGTAGTAATCCTTAGGTAAGTGTAATTAATAATATTAAGTTATACAATTTGTCATCTCAGATTCTGTTTCTCGGCAATGGAACATTTTGTGTTACTTGGTTTCATTCTGCTACTGTATACTCATTGCTTCTGAAGTGGCACAACTCTAACCCTTTCAGATATCCAGACAGAGTTATGTTCTGTTGTTTTATACATAGACCTGGAACTTTTCAGACACGAGACAAAAATGATAAAAGATGATGTACGTAGCAAATAGAAAGTATTGTATGTTCTCCCTTAAGCTGTCATGGGCATCTTCCTAGTGAAGTAATTAAGGAAGTTCCTGAGGACCTTAACCACAAGGAAAAGGTAGGAAGAACCAAAATACATTTGCACAATCCAAAAAAGTCTGTCTTGGAAAGAAGTTGCTGTCTATGGAGGTAAGTAGAGAAGTTGCTGAGAAGATCTTTAATAGAGAACTTGCCCTATGGCTTCTTACTCATTCCTGCCACACTGAGGCATGTGAGTAGTTGTGAATTTCCATACAATATATATTCTGTACTTATATAATACTGAGAAATTTGAAGTATTGCTTTACTCTGAAAATGACTACAACTTGTACTTCCTTATCAATCGGATCTTCATGATGTACATATTCAGTTATCACTTCTTACTTTAGATGAAGAAAAAGGATTAAAGAAACATTGCTTCAAACGATAGTCCCACTGACCCAACTCAGCTAAGAATTAGGGAGCTGGATTCATTTTCCCTTGCATCAGCAGCATTTCTTATGAGGTTCTAGATGGTGACATGTAAGCAGAGGCCCTCTCGTCAGCACAGAGGTGATGGAGTCACCGCAGCCTGCAAATCTCTCCTGGTGTTGGTAGTGTCAGGATTAGAAAGAACTCATTTGAACTGACAGTTCACAGGAATGGAAATTAAAGGGAAAAAATTGTGTGTGACATAATCATAGTAACAATTTAAGCACTTTAAAGACACTGTTTGAAACAGAAAATATGTTGAGAGTAAAAAGAGTACTAACAAACCCGATGCCTTTTCAGAATCTTGAAGAAATACATTATGCAGACTTCATTTTTTTTTTTCTCTTTCCTTCTAATTGACTCTCCACACAATTTTCCCTCTGCGATTATGAGTCAGCCTTGGCTCAAGTGTCCTGGAGGACATGTAGTGGTCCTTAACTAAACAGAGATGGCCATCTAACCATAATTTTAAATAAGCATCTGCAGTCATATAGATAATCCACCATACAACTTGGCATATTTGTTATTTGGACAAAATGGAACCTATTCACATTAAGATCAGATTGTCAGTTAAAAGCTTTCTGCAGTATAAAGTTGTTCAAGCTTCATTATAAGTAAGACTTAAAGTTTTAAATTCAGGAAGATATTTTGACAGCATGACGGATTTCTCTTTAAACATATGTTTCAAATATTAGATCATGATGAAACATCATCTGTGTGTGACCTTCTGAAGGTCATGATGAAGAAAAGACTTTTAGGTTGTTTTGGTAACAAGTGTATCACCAACAATGGCAAAACAGGACAGACTGAACTTATAAACATTACATCAGACCTGTTGCTAGAGATAATGTGTTTGCTAAACTTCTCAAAATGAGCTGATACCACAAGTCATCTCGTTGTGATCAGCACTAGGACTATTTCCTGCTAAGACTGGCTAGCAGACTGGTATATTATTGCTTGCCCAAAATATTGAACTTACGAAGTGAAGCTATCTTTATTTTGTGTAAATAGCACAAGCATTCTCTCCTGGAAGGACAAAAAGGTTGCTAGCAAATGCAAATAATGGAAAATACCAGTATGCTAATGACAAAGACATTTGAAGTTAATCTATTTTTAAGGAAATCTTATTGTTACACTGATAAGTGCAAAATTTATACCTTTCAGTCTTTTAAAGCAACATAATGTTTATATTTTGAATTCAGCAAAATTGGACTTTGATATTTAAATAGGTTCTCTTATCATGCTACAAGATGTATCTTAAATTTTGGAAGTTCAAAACACATTAGATTTAGCACTCCGTGAAATAGGCTAGAAATTTGTTCAGGTTTTGCTGTGTCCTGCTTGTTGTCTTGTCAGAGATCGCTTCATGTTTTGGAAGTTTCCAAAAGCTGGGGAGAACAGTGCCAAGTCCACTTAATTAGCAGGGCAGGGATAAAAAGACAGTGGAGAAATAAATGCATGAAACTAGGTCCGAGCACTTGCCTGCATTTCCAGAAGGAAGTAACTTAACTTGGTTAATGGTATTTTTGTAAAAATTAGTAAGTATTAAAAATATTCTGTAGATATTCAGGCTAACTTTCAGTGGACTGTAAAGCCAGATTGTACTGTTATGACACTGTGTGGACCAATGATGAGTCTGTGGGAACTAACATAACTTGGCAAATAAAACAGCAATCATGTTGCAAAAGTTGTTGCAGTTGCTGAACAGAAAAGGATGAGTGTTTTGCATGAAGAAAAGTGTCCCTATTCCTTGCTTTTGACAGANGTGAGCTTCTCAAGTGTAGATTCACTGAGGGGCTCCCAGGTGACATGCCGTACTGCTGCAGACCCCCAGTTTGACAACGGCTCTGTTAGTAGAGAGAAACTCACAGAAAAACAGCACCGGCTTGTGGATAATTACTAGAAGGCAACTAATGCAAGTCAAATTGAAAGAACAAATCCTTCAATTTTTTATTTGTACAGTATGCTGCATACTGTTGGGATCCTGAGCCATCTTTGGATCAACTTACCTGGCACTGAAAACCTACTGAGAAAGTGAAGACTAATTTACTTTGCTGAGAAGCAAGATAAAATTAGTTTTGTTCACGTGCTCTGTGGCTAAATTCTATCCACTACCTCAGATACTTCTGCGTTAACAGAAGTGGGACTTTCAATGTGCCTTTCCCTTGGTTTTGTTTCATAACTTGGAAGCTTTCTTAGCAAAACAAAACGTCATTTGTTGTCTAAAAAGCAAAAAACATATTTCACATATTTCAGATGTACAAAGGTGCTACTGAGCAAAATTACAAGCTAGACATTAAATTGAGCACTGCTTCTGCTGAAATTTATGTCATATCTCTTTCTGATGCAATGCACAGCAGCTCCCTGCGGTGATAGCAGAACTGGTTCTATTATGCAGCAAAGCAAATTAATAATTTGCGTGAAGGCTCAGGTTGAAATAGTTGATGGCTTGTTGTGTGCAGAAGCTATTCTGTTATGTGATTAGGCAATACTGCCAGAGAGCAGCTGACCTTTTCTAGTAGCATATGCTGAATATGTTAAATATTTTAATTAATTTCAAATAAAGAAATGGGTCATATTATTTATCTGTAACATAAAAATTCTAATGATCTTGAAAGAAAATGATGTCCAATTTTCTATTACCTAATCTTTGCTACTTATCAGTATCTTGTTTGTTTGTCTTAGGGGCTGCAAATTTAACCAAAATTTCAGATAAGTATCTTTGAAAGAGAGTTGAGCTAAAACCAAGATAACTATTTTTATATCACAGAGCAGGACTCCTGAGTACTTTTGGAAATGTCAGTGGTAATCAGGAAATTTCCAAATGAACTTTAAAGTGTTGTAAGCAAAATCTTGCCTTCGCTAGGACTTCATGAGTCAGTCTTGATTTCTGTATCTACTTCTGCTTGTGAAGAATCACTAAAGAAACTATATTTGCCAAAATTACTTAGAAGGAACATGGGCTAAATTCAGAGGGTTGAATTTGCACTTAAATCCAAATATGTGGTTCTCTTTGACTTTAAAATGGAGGAGAGCAGAATTTAGTCATGACCTGTTGTTATGTATTCTGAATATGTTGAGCAATTATATTTGTATCTCCAGTTGTCATGAGACTATGACAAATGGAAGTATGTCCTGTATGTATGCAATCACAGCCAACTAAAGTCTGCCTGCAGTTACTTCTCTTCACCTTCAGTGAAACAAATGGATTAATACAGAAGACACGTTTTGCCTCATGTTCTCTTACTTCCTAGTTGCTAGAAACGGTTCATTTAAGAAAAGTAACTAGTCTGAATCGTGTGGCCTTAGAATGATTATCTGCAGCATTATGTTGCCAAAATCTTGTTTGGAAAAAGGTGTGAAGTTGTCAAGAAAGTTGTTTGGCATAGTGGAAATAGGACACTTTTTCCCCTCGGGGTATATTTTCCATATGTATGGGATTTATGTACTTGCAACGAAATGACAGCACAATGGTCTTCCATTTTTCTAAACATCAAATAATTATTTGAGTTCCCTTGTCTATGTACAAAGTAGTATTTTCCCCAAAAAAGCCCTTTCCCTATTAAAAGAATAGGAA
>WAAD01036572.1:1695-13176 GCA_013389945.1 Fregata magnificens | reverse complement strand
CATGCAAAACTTTCTTTAACCAACACATTGGGTCAATCTGTCCATGTCAGAACTACATCAATAAAGTCAGCATCTGGGTACATTTCTGACTGTTATTTCCTGACTGATGTTTTAGGTTAAAAATAAAACTCATTCAACCAAAGCTGTGACAACAGGAGTAACCAGCCTCAGGGTCATGGAAACTATCTGTTAGTTTGCTGACTGCTTTCACTATGCATTTTTGCCGCACTGTGTCACCGAGTCTTGCTTGGTACCAAACATATGACAAGGTCCATTTGGTTTGCTCTGAGTGCTCCCTTCCTGCCCATCTTTTCTCAAGTCTCTGCCATTTTTCTCAGGTGCTTGGTGCAACCAAATTTCCCATGCCCGCATACAGCCGGTTACATTAACATTGCTTGTACTGAGCTCATTAAACTGTTTTTTTCCTCTAAAATTGATACACGAGAAAACTGTAAAAGCTTTAGCTTGGCTGTAACATCAGTTGTTGTACTACCACAGGTTCTAGAAAGACAAATAAATATCCAGTAAGTTGGGGGTTTTTTTAATGTATGATCTCTTTGGTCACTGGCTACTGAGGAAGTACCTTCCAGCTCACTTTTTCTGCTGTTCACTCCACCTTTGAGGGAAACTACAGAAGACAGCGGCAAACTCCCATAAGCACCAGTAGGATCAGAATTTAATTCAGTGTATGGATCGCATATAGAATTACTGTAAGAAGCTGGCTGTCAGCATTATGATACACGATGGCCCCATTCACTACCCAGACTCATTTTATTACGCTGCCTGTGATACTTCCTTTGAAGCCAGTGAATTGAGGAACAGACAGAAGACAGTAGGTAGGCAATTATGCTGTCAAAGAGCTGATAGAGTTCATTTGGCCTTGCTCTGAGCCCAAGTACTTTCTAGGAATGTAAAATAGATGACGGTGGAAAGATAAAGGAAGTGCCATTGGTACAGTGTCCCATTCAAATTCAGACAACCCTCTTTGCATGTCATTTTCTTGGGCCTTAGGTTCCCTATCAGTTGACGTCTGTACCTTCAGAGCCATCTAGCCAACGTGATGGGGGCAGAATTTAGGCACCTAAATATGACTGGGGGAACTTTGAAGATTTTACTGTGGATACAAGATCAGCCAAACATTTAAATTTCTTCCTCATTTTAATATATGAATACATATAAGCAGGATCCATTTCTTCCGTTGACTTCAGTAGCATGAAGTACACATTGAATAATGACCTGAAGCTTTAATGGGAAAAACGATCTGAGTGAAATCCTGAACAATAGTGAAAAAAAATCCCAATACATTGCAGTGGGGACAAAACTTTTTTTTTNATCTGCACATTAATATGTAGTTTTAAAAAGATAGTCTCAGAGGTACCTCTCGAAATGGATTAATGGGCAAATTGGAAGCAAATCAATTGAAAGTACATGATAAATGTTATTTAATTCATTCTATGGCTTTGCTGTTCACACACATTCATCTGTGGAGGCAGACACTCACACACATATGAAATGAAACCTCACTTTCAAAGCATAACTGCAGGGAAACCTGCACTGAGAACAAACAGTAAAGCATTANGACCCCAGTAGATCTCTTCCTAACAATTTCACACAGCAGTTCTCTCATCACACATAAACTCACCTGCTTACATAACTCAGGGATCATTCTTTTTTCTGTTCCCATAAGTTCAAGAATATACTGTAAAGTCCATATTTTTGGCAAGTTTAACTTTGGATCTCTCTCCTGTCTATACAGAATTTTCTCTAAGGAAATGAATACCCCCTTTGCCGGTCAGAAGAAACCCCAAGCCTCGCTTTGGATTCCAAACCCAGAAACATTCTGCTGAGCAGTGTACAACAACTTAATTCTAGCTCATGGGTCTTCTTCCAGACGGGTATTTTTTTCTCCACGTTTTAAGCTTCAGGCTGCAATCTTTTGTAATCCCAGCAGAGGGCAATATAATTAAGCCATTTATAAAAGGCTTTTCAAGGCAATTGCTGTACAAGCTCCTCCAGCATGCCTCAGGTTTTGTTGTTGATGTGGGTTTGGGTCCCCATGCTAAATGTTTTAATATTAAAACTGCTTTTGATCCCAGAAAGGTTCATACTGTTTATTTCTCTTTTACCGCCCAAAATGCACAAGTACGTTCTCAATGCCTGAAAACATCTCTCTGGCAAATCAAGACGCAGCCGTCTTCGCTACCATTTTTTCTTGTCCTCAGTCACCCATCTGAATGTAAATGCAGTTACAGTATGCCTCACATCCATAAGAAATCTGCACATTAATATGTAGTTTTAAAAAGATAGTCTCAGAGGTACCTCTCGAAATGGATTAATGGGCAAATTGGAAGCAAATCAATTGAAAGTACATGATAAATGTTATTTAATTCATTCTATGGCTTTGCTGTTCACACACATTCATCTGTGGAGGCAGACACTCACACACATATGAAATGAAACCTCACTTTCAAAGCATAACTGCAGGGAAACCTGCACTGAGAACAAACAGTAAAGCATTATTTTACAGTACGCAAGTTTATGGGTCACGAGAGATTATGCAACGTTTGTAAAGATTATCCCAATGATAAGGCTCTGTGGTTTTATTTACTGAAGTCTAGATACATTTAGACACTTATGAGTTCTTAGAAAGATAACCAAAGCTCTAAGACAAGAACGGAACAGCCACCTGGCAGATTTTATAAAATCTCACAATACAATGAACTGTATTAGAATTTCATAATTCATGAAGGAACAATATCCCCTACTGAGCATTATAACCAGTCAAGATAACACCAAGAACAGCTGGTAAGTCTGTCAGTGTGATTTCCCTCTTTTTGAGTGCAATGAGATAAATGTATGAAACAGCTGGAAAATATATTCAAAGTATGATTGGCACAGTGTCACAACAAAAGTGCCAGGTAAGCTGATTGCAAAACAGTAGCTTTATTATTTCTCGTCTAATTTGTAACAAGACTCGTATGTGGATGGAAATGGTAAACATAAAGCAATAATGCATTTCTCGGTATCTTTACATAGATTCCATAAATGCAAAAGGAGTGGTCTTGTGCTACAAGTACTTCATTGCAGTGTTAAAAAATAAATAAATAAATGTTTGAGTCTTCTCATCATTGCTTTTATGGCAAAGCATTTGTCATCTTCAGTTCACTGTGTATAAAACGACAACAGTTTTGCCTGTATGTCTGTTGATAGTTTGCACAGCAAGAGGAGACTGCAAGTTCTGCCGTGAGTCAAATGTTCACAATAAAAAGGCTCTCCGTGGCTGCACATTCTGCAGAGAAAGAAGTAGCTTATGCTTTATTAATGTACACATAAAAATATATACACATATATACTGTACCCAATACAATTCAAAGTGGAGCTGAGAGTTTTCAATGGTATTGTAATGTAACCAGTAAACAGTAAAATACGTCAAGAAACCAATGTTTTTAGAACACAGAAAAACTCTTTGCACAAAATGTTCTCATTTTCTAGGAGACCACAAAAATCTGAGGGTCAGCGTCTTTACTGGTACGTCACAGGGTACATGATACCGTACAGGAAACTGCATGCTCTGTCTCCTTGCATTTCCAATTAATTTCCTCATCAGACTGAGAAGAAAGGCTTGTGAAGAGAGAACTGATATGCCCTGCTTCTATTTCACCCCCTTGCAGGTCACGGAATCTAGCATCCACTTGCAACTGTAAAATGGCTTCTTTATTTTCATGGAGATAGCTATTATAGANGGGGGGGGGAAATGTTGTCTTCCTTGTACTGGAGAGTGACTGACAGGAAGAGAAAATTACCAAAATGCTCGTCAGAGTAGCTCTATAAGCAACAGAAGTAATGGTGCCTGAGAGTTTAAAAGTTTTTGACATTTGAGAAATAAAGAAGCACCGAGAGAACGGTGAAGTTTCTATTCTTGCAGGTCTTTTAAAGGTGTAGCAGGCTAAACAAGTATCTGACAGAACAGCCCCCCCCCATTGATTTAAATCATCCTGCTTTGGGACAGGAAGGTGGACTTGATCTATAAAGATCCAGCTATATTTCTCTAATTCCCCTAGATCTGTGTCTTCCAGCTGGATTCTTCTTTGGTAAGATGCTAATTGGATGAAAGGTTTTGGGTTTTTTCCTGTCGCTGGGATTCTCACAGTCTCTTTCTTTCATACAGACAGATATTCTAGTACGGGCGGGAACTGAGATCACAGCTTAGCCTGAGTCAGAGCACGTTTTTAATGAACCTTTTGGAAACTCAGTATCCTTCAGACCACTACCCTTTTTAGATAAGACTGCCATCAGTCAGCAGAGCCTCACATTTTTAAGGGCCATTCCTTTCGGAAACACGACTAATTGTTTTTAGACAAAATACTTTAGATTTCAGTTGAGTTTGACCCTTTTGTTTCTAACATTCGCTCTACGCTATTGGATGCAGAAAAGCTACTGTTAGATTTGGTTGTGTATACATAGGCGTCACACAGGGATGATTAATGGTTTCTGTTCATGTGGCATTGCCAAAACTCCACTTTCCTGTGCAGTGCAGCAGCAAGAAGATGATATATTGCAAGGAGTTCAGAGTTCAGAGAATGCCATCTAAATTAATTACCAGGTTGGAGGGACTGATTCATCAAGCAAACTTGAAATAATTAAATATGTACAGCTTTGCCTAGACAAGACCTAATAAATGAATAATCAAACACATATAAATATTTTAACATCAGTAAAGTGATCTCAATTAAAAAGTCAATATTTGCATATCTTAACCACACCATGGCATCACAGGTCATGACATTTGCTTAAAATGAGATCTAACTGCAGCCTAAAGGGTAGAACTATACAGAAACGGACTGAAAAAACATCAGCTTAGCATTAACAAAATGGTAGTATAGTTCTGATTGGTAGTAACTTGCAGCTGTTCAGAATTAATGGTTACACAGCAGTGCCCCATGCTTGCAGGAACATTGCAAAGAGCAGTGGCTCCCACTGAATTTCATAGGCATTAAGAATGAAACTTTACCCTCCTCCTCAGAAAGCAGCAGGGTGTACACTTTAAAAGGCCATCCCATTTTGAGCATTTTAAAAAACACTTTGTATAACAAGGCAGAAAATTCACTGGCAATTCAATGTGGACAAGGGCAAAAGGGAAAAAAGTCTTTCAAGCTGGATGCCAAAAAAAACCCAAAAGCCCAAAACCTTGAAGAGCTAGTTAAAAGCTGAAAGACTTTCTTTTCTCCAGCTATAAAACACTGCTCCAAACTCAGACACATGAAAGACGGTGAGAACACCTTTGCTATTATATTCCGTGATTTGGTTTTTTTCTGAAACAAAGTTTCACATATTTATGCTACAGTTTACTTCTTTCTTTTTATTAGCCTTTAAAATGTCATGTATTTGTACATTGAACAAAGATGATATCTTACAACTGATAACAATCATCAACAATAATGGTAAGAACTAAATATACACCCAAATATATCCTTTTGGTACCATGGGAAACCATACATCAACATTCAAGACAACTGAATGTTTATCTGATTTGCTGCTTCATTGCAAAAGAAGATTTTTTTTTCCCTTGTTCAGACACAGAATGTTTCTCACTCATGTTCATTTAAGTGATACAGAAAATATCTTTCTTTTTTCCACTCTCAAAATGGCCTAGGCATCTAGTAATTCTGTTTCATCAAACCCATTTAATGTAGAGCAGTAGATTTTGTATAGCTTCTGTTTTAACTCGTCATTGCATATCATTTCTATAAATTTGCATTTTAGAGAAGAATGATTTGATCCTTCTTTCATGTTATAACTAATTAATGTAACTTGCTAAAGTTTTAAGGTTTGTGGCTTTTTGCATAAAATTGTTTCTTTTGAAAAAAGGTCTACCCTTAGTGTTATAAAGATACACAGTTAGAAAAAAGAACACTAATAATGTTTTACATAAAAACTTGCATTGTATTTTAAATGTCAGAGTTGCCAAATTTGGCAGAGTAATTACAGAGGTACGGGGTAGCATTAAAATACTCAGTTATATGAATTTAGAGCATAAACCCAGCTGTCTAAAAGCAGTCTATTCGAGTGTCCAAATAGAGAGATCCTTGTTTCGATACATCCCCCAGCTGCTGTGTATGGGCCTCACAAACTAGGTGTCTCTTGATCAGTGCAGAATCTAGCACCGTGTCTTCTCTTGGCTATGCTGGATCATTTCCCTTGGCCCCCGTCTTGACTCCTATTCAGTAGAGGGGGGAACCCTGGCTCACCCACTTGCCTACTGCTTTCCTAACACTACTGCTGACTCCTCAGAGATTTACACAAACCCTTTCTCAGGTCTCGATTTTCTATTTTAAAGCATCACACGAGGATGAGGTAGGAAAGGGAGACATAAAAGAGAAACTAAACAGAAGCATAACTTTCCACATGTTTAAGTATATCATCTCTTTTTAGATAGTACAAAACCAAACAGTTAAGGAAAAAATAAAAAGAAGCTCTAAACACAGTTACCTGATTAGTTTCCCCAATGCTGGAGTCTAATTCCCTTCTCCGTGAGGTCATGGCTGCTCCAAATGACAGAACTAGCCAGTCAGGCACAGTCTGATGTGAGGTGTAGCCCTGTAAATACAATTTTTGTCATTCCTAGCAGATGGCTACAGGCTCTGTGATGACCTGACCCAACAGTGCCAGGTCCCAGGGCTGGGCTGGACTTGCCGTGGCCCCAGCCAGATGTAGCTGTGGTAACGGGCAAGTGACCATTGCCTCCCCTGCATTGTTAATAATTGTTAAAGCATTATCTGGACAGACAATAAACTCTGAGTTCCATATATACATACACAAATATATATGGGATGCCACCTTTTGCCGACAGCAAGAGTTTGAAAACAACAGAGCACACAATCATAAACATCAGTAGCTTTTATTCTTTTGCCCAAATGTTCTTTAAAATGGCTGATAACAGACACCTTTTAAATAGTATTGCACCCCCTCCGAAAATAATAAAGCTTTGTTTTCCTCTCAAACAATTCTGATGTTTCTAGTAAGCAGTTTATGCTATGAATTTCCCTTCTGCATCAATTATTCACTGGAATGGAAGAACCTACTGGAGGGAAAGAAGAGAATCCACCTCAGAGTATTATTCCACCATCTGCTCTTTCATAGAGATGGCTGTCAAATCACCTTCACTGAAGTACTGAATTGCACAGCAAGTGTCACTCATTTTTTTTAATCTTCACCTGAGATTAGAATGGGGAAATCACAGAGGGTTCATCCATAGATAACTCATCTCACAGGACTCCTCTAAGTGCACACTTTTTCCTTTCCTTTACCAGCGCTGAAGAATAGCACATTTGCTGCGATCATTGTCCTTGTGACAGTTACATGACTGAAGCCACTAATACCGTATAAATAATATCAATAGTGCTTTGGCAGTAATTCTTTTAAACATCCAAAATACAGAGAACTGGGCCAGAGCAGGCAAAGTGAAATTTGTTCTTAAAGATTAAGATTATAGTATGTTGTTCTTTTGATGTGTTTCAAAATGGACAGTTAACAAAGTATACCTCACAAAGGCAGGAAAAAGATTGGGAAGACAGAAATTCTGAGGAAGAACAACTGCTGACATATAAAACCATTCAGAATGTCTAAGACAAGGCAATATTATATGAAACACTCTGGGACAATGTTATGGTGTAAACTGGAGGAACGGCACTAAATAAAATGTAGAACAGACAAGTACAAGGCAAGGAACACTTGCAGAACTATTTCAACCGTTTAAACACATTAAATTAGACGAAGCAATTGCCTATGGCACCTAGAACAAAATGATACTTTCATAAAAAGCAATGAGTGTTACCCACTGAGTAAGAACAGGAGTCCACTAAACGGTCAAATTCATATCTGAATTATAATTCTGTAAAACTGAAGTAACCCTAATAACCCAAATAACCCCAATTATTGTGCTTACATATATGTAATTGAGTAGTAACTGACCGTAAGTATTCGATTAGCAATGATAGCTAATTGAAGACATCTCCCAACATACAGCAAGAGTTAAAATATAAAATAAAATGATTCAGATGTTACTGAGAAGAGATTAGGGAATGATATGAATGCACTAGTTGAATTCGTTTCATAGGCCAAACCCATTCATTACTATAACTGAAAAGAGAATTACATAGGATATGAATTTATTTTTGGTTTTAGCTGTTTTTTCTTGAATTCCAGTAGCATGGTTATTGCTACCGTTCCTAAGGAGGCCTGTTGGTAAGTACGTTAGCTTGCACAATATAATTGACGGGGGAAGAAAGAAGAGGAAGAGTTCAAGGAAATCTTCCCACCCCAAAACTGAATTTCTTAGCTCCCCACTACCAATAGGCAAATCTATCGCTCTGCCCTACTCAGTGTTGCTCATTTGATTGCCATTCTTTTCTGCTATAGGTTGGAGAACCCATAAGTGCACTCTGGACCTAATACATCACATTCCAGTAATTCAGTCGTGCAGCCATTTACCGTTTCACAGCCTGCATTGGCATTAAAATTCCGTTCTTATTTCTGTGACAGAGACTGTAATAAGAATAGCATTGGTAAACCAGGAAACTGTTACGATGGTGATTGTAATACGGAAGGGGCCGGGGGGGGGAAGTAATTTTCCCCTATTCTTGTACTCTAAAGATTACACTCGTGCTCCTTGAATGATATGCAAAGAAATCCGCAATGTTGGTAAGAAGCAGAAATGTCTGAGAACAGTAATTTATAAAGATATCAGACTCCTCTTGAACATACATACATATGTAACCAAACTGACTTTTAATTAGCATAGTATATCAGAATTCATATACACTCAAAGTGTTAGCAATGTTAAATTTTTTCCAATGCAAATTCAAAGCAAAGCATCATCTCTGAAACTGTTGCAATGGAGCAGAAACAGGTTGGGTATTTTTTTCCCCAGTGCAATTTTCTACCTTAATGAAGAAGCAGACGTTAAAAGCTGGTTCATAGCATTCCAAGATTCTTTGTAATATTGTAAGATTTATTAAAGATGATGTGGTATCACTTATGCCTTTTGTTCCAACTTTAACAGAAATTTTTCAGCCAAACAATTGGATATTATCTCTATCCTGTGGCATTTCACTGGGACTAATGTACTGAGACAACACACTAATAAAAATCAACTTGTAAGAGAATCAAAGAAGGATATATGATAGACAGTTTTGTTACAAGTTGGACCAGCTCATGTAGCAGTGAGTCTTACCTCTGTTAATGAACAATAAATGAACATTTTTCATTGAACACATCTGATTTCCTTAGTGGTTCTTGCTCACTTTTTCAGTTTATAGAACTTCATACACTGCAGTTCCTCACCTGAAACACAGCAGTGAATCAAATCAAGCATGACTGGATAAGTGTCTTCTAAATTTAAGAAACAGATCATGAACATTTGAATTACCAGCAAAGCAGTTTCATTCATTTATCGTGAAGTTAGAAACATCCATTCTCCACTGGGTAATTAGCCGTATGAGTATCACAGAGGTGTCAGCTGTTTATAAACTTTAAAAATGCAGCTACTCCTGCAAGTATCTACCATAGGCTGTGAGCCTGATGAAATGTGAGTTGTACATAAACATTCAACAAAACACCAAATTCAGTGAACATCTTTTAATTAAGTACTGTAGTCAGGTTTTTTAGACTTCTCTTGCTGGATTCCTTAAAAAGCTTCAAAACAGCAGGAGTCATTAGAGAATCAAACTCTATCATATGGAGAAGATCATGATGCATCATTCATGTTTTTAAACCCTGCATTCTGAAGTAGGATGCCTACAGCATTGTTTTTGTTTCCGTAACTCTAATTTACGTCTGAATTTAGCTGGGATTCCTAAATTAAAAGCTGTTCTCCCTGCAAATCAAAGGAGCTTGATCAAATACATACTTTTGTAACATGCCTCCATGACTCCACAGAAGCAGTTAGCATATCATCTAAAAAGGGGTTTGAGCTGTTGTTTCCCTACCTACATGCATACAGTCTTGCTCATGACTACTTAGATGATGCGTATTGGTTTGGTATAGTCTGAGGTCTAGATACACCAACATCCCACACATACAAGGGCCTCCTCCACTTCTGCAGGAGGCCTCGTATTTCCTACCAGTTTTAAGGTCTTCTAGAAGAAGCTGAGATTTTCTACAGTTCATAGCTTTCCTAGTGGCTGCTTTTGGCTCCCATTCCATGATGTTTATGTCACTCATGCCTTGTGAAAGGAACCTCAGTATCTGACACGTGCTCTAGTATTTCTTATTGATGGACAGATGCTGAAAAGGTACATGTCCTAATGCCAAACCTTGAAACGCTCTAACTACCTTCTTGGATTATGTCAATTGGCTTGAAATATCATTTGGGGACTCAGAAAGAGGAAAAAAAAACTTGGTTACTTCCAATAAACAGTTCCTTGTTCCAAATCCTCTTTTCTAACAACAGAACCATTGTACGCTATGTAACTAGATAACCCTATACTCTGTACTCAGTACTGTTACGGACTAATATGTTTCATCAATTGTCTTAAAGTTTATGAATTACTGCAATGAACACAATTTGATATTATCAACTAAAACTCATCATATCCTTTTTAATAGTAATCTTAATCTCTAAGAGTAGAACCATTATTTATAATTATTTTTACTTTGTATTTCAATAACTCATATACACATTATCAAGGTCAGGACAGAAACAAAATACTGCATAAGTGAGTCTGTAAGTAGATCCTATATATAGTTACTAAAATAAATTGAAATCTGGGAATCATTTTGGATAGTTTTCAGGTGATGACATAGGGTTAGTTAACAACACTGCAGACAAAATACCTAAGAAGGATTAGGATATAGTTACAAAAATAAAAGAATGTCTGGTTTTTGCATTAATGCCATTTTACCAAATTAAATAATTTGGCTCTGCAGGATCACAATTTGGAAGAAGATTAAATATACCTTTTTTTTTTTTTTTTGGTTAAAATTGAAATCATCCATCAGATATCGCTTAAAGCTACAAAAGCTGTTATATGAACTACTTGCATCTCTGCTTTTTTCAGAGTCACAACGCATAATCCTTCTTGCCACAACAGAAGAAAAAAAAAATACAGTGGCTTTCAAAACATAAGCTCTGAATAATCCTCAGATTTTTTTGGCCTTCTGCCACCTCCCCGCAATTGCCCAGAGTAATTAATTGTGAACATGGCACCTGTAACAATTGTGAGAGAAAACAGAATGGACTTGACCAACAAGGTGGCCTTATTTTGGCAATTACAACAATACAGCACCAGGGAAACTTTGAAACTGTTCTAAATTGTATTTAAGATGGATGATCACATTTTAACCCTCCTTGTCTCTTCCTTTTTCCTTCCTCAGATATATTCGCTAGAGCTTTTTCCAAAGTCTAGACAGAGAGTATGTCATATTTCATTCCAATATCTATCATAAAAATGAATATATTTTTGATTCTATTATACATTACGT
>WAAD01036558.1:0-16314 GCA_013389945.1 Fregata magnificens | reverse complement strand
CCTGGTAGGCTCGCTCACCAGCTGCGTCAGGATTCTTGAAACTTGTACTGATCTTGTACTGATTCTTGAAATAAATTACCTTTTTAATATGTGAATATAATAATGTGAGTAGCAAGATATTTTTGTTCTGCTCTTGTATTAGTGACATCCATATCCACTACTTTGCAACTATGCTTCATTACAGCTCAATTCTACAGTAAGGAAAATGGCAAGCTATACCATATAAGGTACTTTTAAAAAGATTAATTGGCCTTTAGTCAAGGAATTAGATCTAGAGAATAATCTGCATTCAATTTCTGCATTTCTAAAGGCTTCGACATGCTTAACTCTTGTTCAAATACTATTCTGGTAACAGTATCTGAAGTTTTAGCCAGCTGTGTGTGTCTGTGGTGTTGAAATAGTTCTGGATTGTTAGATTACCTACAATATTTTCTGTCTTCCATGAGCTTCTCGAACAGCTTCCTGAAACAGCTCATCTTACAGCCTTGTAGGAGCTAATGCTGGTACAGAGGTGCTAGAAGCGTGCTCCTGGGAAGAGAGGAGAAGGTTTAACAGACCAGACTTCGATCAGCTTTTGCTTCCATGGACAGCAAATACTCACAATGGTTGTGGTGTTAAGCAATTGGCAGGCTGTTTGTGCAACATCAGGGTATCACTAACAGCTGACAAATGGCTTTCCATATCACTTTTTGTTATAAAGTTCAAATGATAGAGTGAACTTTTTATTATGTCTTGCAGTACTTGCAGCACCTGGAACCACTTTTGTGATTGAGGTTGAAATTTTTTTGGTCAGGGGAGTTTTAGCATGGTTTATGCATTACTGTTTAGCAGAATGTGATTTGTGGTCTTTGGGAAGTTTACTTCTTTAACTGTTATTACAGCATAGCTCAAAATAATGTTTCAATCAAGGAAATAAATGCAAGTGAAATGGCCACTTAAAATGCTTGTGTTAGATATTGATTAGAGAATAATAAGAGCTTTTGATTTTGTTCATTGCCTAAATTCGTAGGAGAAAATTAGGAGCTCTCAAATTCCTGTTTTTTCTTTGCTCTTCCATAAATGAAGTTTAACCTACAGTGTTTCAGTTACTAGTTGTTATGGAAGAGAGAAGAAAACAGAACTGGAGTATAAAATACATCAACTATTTCTGAGAGGACAGAAAATACTGCCTTTGGTTCTGTAACTCTTCCTGTTTGTTTGTTTGGTGGTGTGTTGTGTTTTTTTTGGGTTTTTTTTGTTTTTTTTTTTAGTACACCTCATACATCTATTTACCAACTGACAGCTTTGGCTGCTAGAACTATATGTTGGGCTAAATGAGGCTCAGAACTGAGCAGACAGAGGTGCTGCATCTGAGCTGCCACTTCAAATGAAAACAACATTCTAGCACCTCATTAGACATCTATCAAAAATATTGATGGTGGAAAAATTAGCCTTTGAAAATCAAAATTGGTGTTTATCAGTATAAAAGTCACAAGTAAGAACTGGTCTCATGTTCAGAAAAAAATGAAATACTTGTGCACATCAGTATGTATACTTAGATATACTTTTTGTTCACAAGTATGATCAGGAATATTTTTAACATGGATTGAAGTTGGCAGCCACTAAAAAAAGCTACCACAGCTTGATTTCTTCCTTAACTCAAACCATAACTGCAAACTGTAGTCTGTAGACTTGTTTAGTGTGCCTTGAGAACTATAATCTTGCTTGGAATGCGCCAAGTTAGACTTTGATCACAGTAACAGTCGTTAACATTGGCAAGAACTAAGTAGAGTCAATGCGCTCTGTTCTCAACTGCTGTAAAACTTGAACTTTCAAAGATGTCTGGCTCCCTGGGGCGTTACAATTTATTGTTAGAGAAGAAACATAAAGGAGCTTCCCTTTCGCTCTTGCCAAGAACATATGGTGGGATTTTTTTCTTAAATAGCCCATATTCCTCGGTGTTTCTTCTGAATAATCCATAGTCTTGTAAAGAAACATTTGCATCTCGGGACAATAGAAAATCAATTATATAACTGTTTCTAAGATTATTTTTGTTTAGCTTAGCATTACAGAACAAGCATGTAAGCTCTCCTGTAAAGGCGATGATGTTGCCTAAAAATGTTAGCTATAGCTTTTTCTCTTTTACAGCCTACACAGTAAAAAGTGTAAATATCAGCTTACTAGAATCATGTGGAATATTTTTGGAAATTATACTTGGCTAATCTTTGACTCATTGCATTGCCCTGTTATTTAACGTGTCAGTGTTTGAGACATGCATCACTGATTTCTATAATCTACTGAGCAAATAACCAATAAGGTATTAATACAGTATTGCTCTGAATTGTTATTCTGGGTCTTAATGCTTAACCATAAAATCTGTATGAAGGAACTCTGATTCCTAGGATGAAACATAACTATAGAGGATATTCGCACCCATAAAGCAGCCCATGAATTTAAATAACAAGTATATAAGAAATAAATAACAAGTGAAAGTAACAAAATGTTTCTACAGTTTTGCATCTAACATCTCTACCAACCTACTGCCATAAGTGTTTTTTTTTTTTTTCCCCCATCTCTCCAATCCATAATGCTTCCAGTGCTGTTCTTGCACTATCTGTGTAAGAGACAGTAAGCAGCAGGCTCTAGCCATGTGTTTGCTCACTGGCATTTTAGCAGGCTGATCATGGCAGGTGATGGTTGAGTTCACACTCAACCTCTTTCCCTCAGGCAGAAGAGAAACTTATTTGGCTCTCTTTTTTTTCTTTATCGAACCACTAATTTTGGGGGAAAAAATATACGAACTTACAATCCTTAAGACTGCTAATGTTTTACCAATATGGCTGAAGCTAGACAGTGGACTAACACTAGTCAGAGAATTGATGTTGCATCAACTGACTTTGCTCAAGGAAGCACTCTAAAAATATGGTAATTGGGTGTGCAACAATGTTGTTCAATTTATTTTAAGAAAAAAAACCTTGTGGAGGAAAACTATTTGAAAAATCTAGTTAATTTAGGTTTTGCAGAGCTCCCTAACCTTTGGAATTTTCTTTTTTGTAATTCCACTAATTCTTGATCACAGAAGTCGCCATTGTGATAATCTAGCTTGACTTTTGCCTAACATAGGCCATAGAACTTAAATTTAGGTCTTCAGAGAGAGATAAGTTATCACTAATTTTGGAAAGATTTTTTGGGTGCTCTGATCTCACCATTTTTCTTGTCTTTAGGCTCTGTCTTCACCTATATGTCTAGCAAAGTAATACAATTGGGATACTGTTGATTCTTAATCATGGATTGAACTGACGTGGAGACTACTGTAAAGATTTTCTTTTTACCAGCTGCAGAAACACTAATTAAACTTACTGGTGCAGAAGCTGATCAGCTAGTAGATGTAGCCTAATTCAGTTTAAAAACTGTAGTCTCAGTTACAGTTATCAGTATTAATATGTATTGAAATGTTGCCAAAACAAGTAGGTCTGTGAGGAGTGGAGTTTATGAACCTTAACTTCCAAAGAATTTGCACATTGTGCAGGCTTTTGTTGCATGTAAGGAAGTTCTAGGTAGGAACAAGGCTTTTCTTGCAGTTGAAATATTCATAATGTCTCTCGTTCATTTGAATTCTGTGGTGTGCTGTTGGAGATGAGCTCATGAAACAGCTTCTGCCTCTGTGGAATACTTCCTTTGTCAGGCTCCTCTTCCCTGTCTAGCTGCTTCTCTTCTTATAAAAGTTTGAAGGAACTTAATGTCTCTAAAGGTTTCACCACCACCAAAACAGGCTGGAAATGCTGTTAGAAGATTAAAAACACTTGTGAAAGAAGGAGGAGGAAGAGGATCTTTTCAGACAGTGTGATGCATAGATTTAATTTGCATGTAAAAAACCTGCTAAGGATAATGACTTCTAAGGAAGAAAAACGCTGTTACACTTAGAACTGTAATACAGAACCTTTAAAACATTGTGTTTAATTCAATAATGAGCAATTACTTAAGCAAAACAAAAAAAGCCTCAAAAGGTGGTGGGGAAAAATGATAGATACTGAGTACATCCTCTCTGAATATAATCTTAAAGCTATAATAACTTTTATATTGCCATTTGGCTGGAAAAGTTCCACTTTTTATTGTCACTTCAACCTCCCCCCATTTCTGTTACAGGGCTTGCTGTATGGGAACTGTGTAACAAGGCCACAAACACTTGGTTTGTTGGGAGGAGATATTGCACGCTCATGGACTGACTCGACTAAGCAGATGCAGAACATGTGGCAGGGCCTCTGATCCCAGGGTTGTGCATAGAAAACAAAGACCAGGGTTAAAAGTATTGTATCACCTTCTGTTTCCCAAGTTTCCAGTGATGTTGCCATGCAGTTAAAGCTCATTTGATCTCTGTCCCAGTGCAGCTAGCATTTCTTTCTACACAGTGACACAACCTCAGAATGGAGGAAAGTAGAAAGCCCCAGTCCCAGCATAGTTTGTCACCTGATGGACAGGGAAGTCTCCTTACAGGAAGGTGGCATGGGCTTGAACTTTCCACTGAGAGGATGCCCCGAACTTGAGCTTCCAGATAGATGAATTTTTGTAACCACTAGCAAATTAATCAGTAATAAATATTTCTTGTTAGAAAGAAATGGCCATGCAATACCAGATGCCGCTTTGTCCTGTCTGGTCTTCAATGCATTACATGTGGACTGAGATACTTTGCTGGATTGGGTTCCCCAAACAAGCTGAGCAGGCAGATCACTGTTTCTAGAGCCTGACAGGTTTGGGTGTGAGCCAAGTCATGAGCTACTCAGCACTATCAAACTTCTGCACTTTTAGATACATGGAAAAGCACAGCTCTTGGTGCCCGAGGAACTTCATAGGTGTTTACTTGAGATCTTAGATTTAAGTGGCTCTAGGCTTTAATAACAGCTATATATAGGAATGAGTTTTGGATTGGGGCAGATGATAACTGCCTGAATGTTTTTTGTTTGTTTGGTTTTGGACCTATTCCATCCATGAAGCTTTTACTTTGTTTATAATGTATTTTTTTGCATTACAAACCATAAACTTAATGTGCTTACTAGTTTATATGACAATAACATTCAATTCTATTTCAGGGTTTTTGTTTTACCACTTCAGATATTTGACCTGCTACAATTTTCAGCACAGAAATATGCTCCTGTGATCTTTTAATCTTGTGAAGTTAGTCTAATTCTCTCTTCTCTACAGTTTCTAGCTGTTAATAAGTCTTGTTTGAATAGTGTCTCAAGTTATGATTTGTCTTCCACATTTTAAATTAAATGTGAAATGTATGACTTTGTATCCTTTATTTGGACATATGTATTTAACATTAATTTCATATTAATGTTGACATGTAATTCTATTTTAGTGTATTTTTTTTATATTCAGTTGAAAACAACTTCAGTTGACACAGTTTAATTTGTGCTTATTATTAAACCAATACCTGGAATTCTATGGCTATTGCAGCCTTGTTAATTAGACACAATCCAGTATTAACTTTGCTTTTCCAGAATTCCTATATACTGTCTGTTGAAATTTCACTCTTACAAATGCAAAAGTATATTTTCAGTGGGGAGGAAGTTTTTCTTTGTCTTGGTTGATCTCACTGGGGGACCTACTAGTACAGGAAGTAAAGGATAAAAAGATTCAATGAATGGAATTTAAAATGAGGACAAATACTGACCTAGAAATATTAAAATATTAGTAATAGTTGCCTTAAAATGGTATCCTAGGTTATAAATTCAGCTTTGAGAACTTAAAGTCTTTTCTGGTCTCATTACATTCAGGCAAGGGGCGTTTTTAATATATTCTCATTATTTTAGCAGTATTAGCCAGAAAACAAAGAAATAAGTGCAATCATTAAGAATGGTAAAAGTGAGGAATTGTGATAAATATGGTAACAAAAGTAAAAACGGCTTTATAAAAAAACATCTTTTGATATTCTGGTCATCACTCGACTGTTAAATCTTAAATTTGGTATTGTTTGAAGTCTTATTAATGGTTTCATAGTAATTACACTAGGAGTGCTAACAGATAGGGTTTTTTTCAGAGCAAAAGTATACAGTTTAACAGCTTCCAGTCAATGGAATGCATCAAAGACAGAGTAAATTCCTACTCTCAAGTTTTTCAGTTTAATTTTTTTAACTATTTCTAAATAAGCAGTTACTATATTGCAGATTCCAGGAAGACTAACAATCTTGTCTGTTCTGATAGCAGAAGCTTACAAAATTGTAAAACATAATGTGTTGTGTCTTACCTTTTACCGTGAACTCTAGTCAGCAAAGCTCTTACATTTGTGCCCCACAGCAGGTTCTAATCTTACAGGTTCTTCCCTCCATAGGGAGGTCTGTGGACTGTGAGGACTTCTAGGAGCAGCGTTTTATCTGTCGTCTTTTGGAATTTTCTTAGGCAAGCTGAGGATAAATTGTTTTTAAAGCCATCTGGTACGTTATCTAAATGTAAAATGTCTCAGTTTAAATCAGTTCAAGTGAAGAATTTGAAAAAAAAAAAAAAATCAGTAGTACAGATGAAGTATAATAGCCAGTAAACTCCTGTAAGCTCCTGTGACTCTTACAAGTATTGTCATTGCTAAATTCCTCTTTTTTCGTATAGTTACATTTTTGGGCTGGAGGTTTTCTGGTTTTGTCGTCTTTTTATGTGGAGCTGCTGAGATTTAGGGGGATGCTTTGGTAATCAGAATTTCAGAATGCTTGAAAATCAGGAGCTAATTGAAAAATAACCTGTGACAAACCTGTGGAAAACTCTATTCTCTGGACACGTTATGAGACTTGATAGCACTTCATGCTTACCTCCGAGCTCTACAGTTTCTACTGTACTTGGTGCTTGATCTTCATGAAGAATTCCTATCCCTGTCTTTCTTCTTTAAGGTCAGGAATACGGGAGCAGAAAGAACCAATTCATTGTCCCACTCTTGATAGGAAACGGAGAAAATTAAAATTGAACGGGAAAGAAGGTGAATGGCTTCAAAATAAAACAGAGAAAGTAAATGCTTTTGACTGGCACTTATGCATTGATTAAACAGAGTGAAAATAATTTTTCAGAGAAGCTATCTAATGCTCAGTTTTTGAAGTCTGCTAGAATCGTTCCATTGAGCACATAATGTGGGACATATCTTAAGGAACTGCAGTTCCTATTCTGCTTGCAAAACTTTAATGGATTCACAAGCAGCTGGCAGGTCTCAGTGCAGCTAAGTGGAGTATTATTAATGAGTAAGTTTTGTTTGCTAGTGGGGCTCTGCAGGGCTTGGTTCTAAGACCGGTACTGTTAAAAAACTTCTATCAGTGACATGGAGGACAACATAAAAATACAGCTCAAAAGCTACAGGCAGTGTAAAATCAAGAGATAGTAAAGCACAAGACATCAACACAGGACAATCAGGATTGCCCTTTAGGTTAGCTTCAAACAAAAGAGTATTTTTCTGAGGCCAAATAAAAGCTATGTAATTAGTACAAAAGATAAACTTTATTTCCTGGCAGAAGATAAGGGATTCTCTGAAAGACTGAAGATGACATCGAGGATTTTTATATGAGCTGAGAGGAAAAAGTAATGGTGGGTGATAAGCTGAAGGTGAGCCCCTGGTTTGACATCATGGCCAGATGAACTAATATAATCCATTGTTCCATGTTCATATCATCAAGTGTGAGTAGAAAGTTTTTGCCTTTTCATTTAGCATTAACGTATTTAGTAAACTGTATGAAAATTTTACTTACTGTCTCTGTAGCTATAGAGAGGATTGACTGAAATCTTGACTTGTTCTGATTTATTTCAGTAGTAAAAAAATTGTTAATCTTGAAAGTTTGGTTTTGTTTTGTGAATATGTTCTGATCCAAAAAAACCTTGAACTTGATGGGTCCTGTGGCCTGTGTGGGACAGAAGATCAAAACTAAATCATCACAATGGTCCTTTCTGGTCTTAATATATTTACTGTAACTTTGTCAGTTGCAGCTGAGAGTCATTTTTAATACTTCTGTGGTCTTTCTTCTAATAGTAACAATTTGAATGGTTTAACATAGTCCTACTGCTTCCACGGATACTAAAGGGATCCTGAGTGTTAATGGCAATACTGCCACTGGCCTGCTATTTTAGAAGAATAGGTGAAAAACTTAGGAAGTTGCATACCTCACCACGGTAAGCTTCCCTTTTCCTTTGCTCTCCTTTTATGTTAGACATGGAACAGTAAAGGAACTCTGGGTTCTGTTACAGTAGTTACTTGATTCATTTTAAATCCCAGAGTAGCACAACCTAGCTTTCCCAAATTACCAAAGAACTGTTGCTTACAGTTTTTGTAGCTGTAGACAAAACTGATCGCTCTCTGTTCTCAACTATTTCTTCCGTGACATGATGCTTAAAGTCCTCTCCCTCCTCACTTTCCCACAGTCTGTCTCTTGAATGAGTCAGTTAACTTGTGTTCATATTATGAAGTTCACTGGGTGTGAATAACCTCTAGCTTATCTGGTGATAAACTTCAGATTTGGACCTTGCCTTTGCTTATTTTCATTGTTCTTTTGTCTTCTCATTCCAATTCAACATTCTGTGTAGATTTGATTAGTTAAAGGACAGTATAATAAATAGTGGACATCTTTGCAGTTGCCTTTTTAGGTATGTTGCTTCAAGTTTAAGTGGGCTAAGTATGTTCTTTTTTAATGTTTATGTAGTCGTCATCGTCCTCGCTGTCTTCACCACCATCCTCATCGCAGCCTCAGGTTAGCCACAGCAGAACGAAGGCTTCACCATTGTGTCAGTCTGCATCCCTCTCCTGGGCCAAACGTAATCATGTAGGTCCTGCAAAGGCTACCAGTCCGTCAATCCGTCTTCGTCGTTGGCGGCCCTTGATACGCCTTCCATCTGTTGGGCTTCATTCTGTTGTAAGTGTAGTCCATCTTCAGTCTTTTCTTACTCTGACACGAGTGGCCTTCTGCCATGTAACTCCAGTCTTCAAGGCATCATTTTTTGTTGGGACCTTTTCTCAACCATTCTCAGGATTTCTTTCTTCCTTTTTTTTTTTTTGTTTTTTTTGTTTGTTTGTTTGTTTGTTTTCTTTCCCCCATGTCGGACAGCAAAGGTACATCACTCCATGCTTTGCTGTCCAGGTATTTTTAATTCAGTACACGTGCCAAATCATTTTCAAAGCATAGGTGAAGTTTGCCCTTCATGAAGTGGCTTTTTTTTTCGCCATAGGCTCCACATCCAGCCTCTTCTTTTCACCTCATCTTCATGATCTTTCATTTGGATGTGCTAAACCAAGGGGCTTCTAATTCTTTGTCACATTATGTTATTTCTTCTGTGTTTGAGACCTGGTTTATGTTCTCATATCCTAAACCTAGTCTCCTTCTCTTTCATTCTAAGTCTTGCTTAATGGTCCCTGGATATTTCAGTAAAGATGAAATGTTTGCTGTAATCCCAAGGGGCTGGCTGACTTTCTCACTTGACATCTGTTTCTTTATCCAGTTTGTAGACGTTCTAGTTGAAGGTGAAGACATTCTAATAAGTAAAAGATTGTCATCAAATACCACGCTTACACTTTTGTCCTTCTTCACTCACAGGACACAAACATATCTTGAAAATGTAGAAAAAAATTACATGCACAGAATAGCCAATATTTCTAAACTGCGCTATGACCACCATCAGAAACACGAAGCTGAAAGAATGGTTTAGTGGTATTTCATCATGCTTTTAAGGAGTGATCTCACTTTTAGTACACACACACACACACAAAAAAATCTTGATATGTAGAAGTGAATGGTCTTAAAAGCAAAATTGGGACAGTGATTTTGGTTTTATCATTCTTTGGTAATGACCACGTTTCACCTGTGTTACTAGAAATTCTTATTTGAGGTATGCGGATTTTTTACTGAGGTGAAATAAGTATTCTGACCGTGGTCCAAATAATTTCCTTTTTCATACAGATCTGTCTTTCCAGGTGTAGAAATCCTCTTAATGTATTATTGCTATTAAAAATTAGTGTCAGAATGCTTCCATTTCTTTACAGCTTTATATTCTTACCCTGATAACAATCTCAAGATGAGACCTTTTCCCAGACTCCTTTCTCTCTATGTGAATAATAATTGCTATTTTTAAGTATCTAGCTCTCTTATAATCTTCAGAACTATGGAACATTCTTGATGTTATCATTTGGAGCTAGTTAAATACCTTGGGATTTGAGGAGGCATGGAATTAAGCACAGAGTTAAGTTCTCCCCAAATCATGCTTCGTCCCCCCACTTAATATTTATTCCATTAACATTGGCAAACTTCTGACATTTTACCTGGGGACTTCTTTCTTTGTTTAGCAAAACTTGGAAAATTCTACATCATATTTCTGTAACTTGAAACTGGGATCTTGTATGAATTTGACCTATATAAGCTTGTTGTTAACAAAAGACTGATTGAGGAAGACTTGAGCTTGAGTGTGCCTGCCTAGAACAAAAACATTAATTGACCATGAGTTTACTTCAACACCAAATAAACCATGACTTATCCGAGGATGGACATTACAGCACAATCTGTTGTGAAAGCCACTATTGGCAAGTTGAGAGTCTTATTTACTTCAGAAAATTTCTAAAAGCAGCTCTTTGTCTATTAGCAGCAAGCATTTGCTTTGAAAATGTTCAAAAAAATTCATTCAAAAAATAAGTGGCCATCAACACAACTGAATCTGGCAAAACAGAAGCTTGCCACTAAAAATTGTTTTAAAATATTACTCGTTAACTCCACTGAGATCCTGACTGTCTCCATCTGACAGATTAAAATTGTAAGTCCTATATGCAAAGATTTATCACTGAATACGATATAGTGTGATATTTACTGGTTAGTAAAATGTTGTTCTTGTCTTTACACTTTTGTATAACATACCTCTCCAAGAAGATTCAAGAACATACAAACTATATGTAAATTAATTTAATATGCAGAAAAACAGACAGCATTTTAGAGATTAAAGCTGTCTCAGTTGGCTTGATAATAAATAGTACTTTGTCCTTCAGGTTTTGTCCTGTCAATGCCTTTCAACAAGTATAGCTCTGATCATTCTGCTAGATGTACAAAGAGGCTGAATTGGTCTCAGCATTGTATAAAAATGTTCTAGTATTTCTTTTATTAAGAAATCTATGCACTTAAATCTAAGGGAGGGGAGGAAACATCTGGTATATCGTGTCCAAAATACTGTTGAACTTTTTTGTATTCCTAACTACATTTCTACTACTTAAACATGGACAGAAAATAAATTGTTTCAAAATTAAGAGCAAAAGTCTTAGTGATGGGAGACTATATTTATGCTCCTTAACCACTTTCCCTAGTTGAAAGCTTTCCTTGACTTTTTAGATAAGGTCTCCAGATGAGTTAAGAACATATGGGGGGGTGGGGGTGGGAAATATTGTCCTGAAATGTTCTATGCAATTGAAATCTTCTATAAATTGCAGTAGATGTGGCAAATTTTTAGGCTATAGGTAACAACATGCTTCATTAGTAATGTTGACTTTTCCTCAATCCTTGTAATTATCTCTTATTCTTCTAGTTCATCTGTTCTTTTAGTTTAGCATCTCTGGTTGCCTTAGGATCATTTTGCTGCCTTTTATATGTCAAGCTAATCTCCTAATTCTTTTTTCCTTCCTACACTTCTCAAGTTGGAAAACATGCTCTTTTTTCCCTCCCGTTTACTTTCTGTGTCAGACTAAAGTTCCTGTTCTTTAAAAAAACCAAGAAATACCTATTTAGAGCAGCATACTGCTGAATAATCCCGCTTGCTTATGGATCTAAAGGGAGATTTGTGTGTTTATAAACTTTCTGTATCCAGATACTCTGGTCATTGATAGAGCCCCTCTCTGAATTTCACCTTCTTGCTCAGCATTCTCCTGTTCAAAATCAGATGCTACTGTCCTGCAGCTTGGAATTGTACCTCACCTTACACTTGCGTGTTCTAGCTATAGTTGGGAACATAGAGTTAATAAGCTTGAGACTGCTTGTCTACCATGACAGCATGGTAGAAAAATACGTAAGGCAATGCATACCGAAGGAACTTCTTGTTCCTTCTCGGCTCAGCACTCAAGACGGTCCCTCAGCATCTTTCTTATAGAAATTCTTCTTCATTATTTTGGACAAGGGATACCTTAATCTAAATTAGCTATGTATGTTCAACTGTGAAACTCCAGAGCATTTCAAATACCGTAAACTCACTGCAGTATATTGAGCATGAACAGAGATGTCACTGTTCTGTGAGAATGAGCCAGAAATAATCCTGCTGAAACTTGTGATCATCATTCCAGTGGTCTTTGTTTTAATTGCAGTATTTTAACCAGGATTCAAGTACCTTTCACAGGTCTACACAGTACATTTGCCCAAGCATGTTCCATGCTTCAAAATGGAAATTACAGATGCATAATCTACCCAATAGCAATTGCATCACTTTTTCCCCTTTACTTTAGAATTTACTGAATCCAAACCATACCTAATATTCTGTTGTGTAAACTTCATTTTTTAATATATTTTTCTTCGGCTTCTTGTAACTCCTTGTGAGTGAAATTGTGTAGTTAAACCCCTAAGGCTTTTTATTCTCTTAGACTTCAGTTATTTTTGTCATGATCTTTCAGTTGGATGCATCTGAAACTTCTTATTCCTCAAGGTTCTGCAAAATTGTCTTTTCCTTATTAGTCTCTACCAGTCTTCTTCCAGAACCTGACAGACTCTTGATGCCAATTTCTTGACTTAACACAAGTGGTGTTTTTTTCTTTCCCAGTCACTACCTGTAATGCAAAGCATTCTACTAAACTGGTTTGTGAGACTTTTTGCTTCATTCCATTCTCTCAAGAGCAAGTGTAAGGAAATAATAAAAATACAAGATTTAGTTGGAATAAGATGCCTGAAATCTGTCATGTAACATTGAACCTGTTTTTATAATGAGGCCTTTCATAAATAAATTTTAAGCAGGACGAGGTAAGGACTTGTTCAGTACGTCCATGAGAGCAAGACAATTCCTCCCCCTGCCCCCCCCCCCAATTGTGGGTTTGTCCCAGAAATGCAGTTTTGGGAAAAAGAAACCAGTTGCACATCAAATTTGATGAACAGTTTTGTTCTAAGTTAGCAACATTTGAAGATCAAAAGATTTCAACTGCATGAAAATTGAATACTGACTTTTATATTGGGATAACGGCCTAGGTGCATTAGCGTAGCTGGTGAAATATACTTTATTAGACCAGCTGATATGATTGGGCAAACAGTGATATAGGGGTGTACCATTGAGTTTCTGAAGGTCAGTGCAGCAACAAGAAAGAAGACTGTTGTAGTTCATGAGGAGAGGGCAGTATGTAGTGGTGAAAGGTAAAATCAAGGAATTTCTCAGTTACAAGAAGAGGGAGTAGGAAGGGTTACCATTTGTGCAGTAAAAACTTTGGGAAGTGCTATTTTAAAAATTACTGATTGGAAATCTGCTAGTGAAGAATAGAAGAAGAAATGTAGAGGTGCTGTTTTGATAACATGAACTAATGGGTATTGGCCTGAGAGAAGTCAAGTAAAATTGACTTCTCACAGCAGTTAGCAATTGTTTATTATTTAATTTGAATGTCCAGGTTAGCAGAGAAGGCAGTCAAATCCTCTGAAAAATTGGGACTCGATGATCTGAAAGGTCTTTTCCAACCTAAATGATTCAATGATTCTATCTAGGTGCTTTTAATGTGGTATCCAAGATTAGAGGGCACGACAACCTCAGCTGTCACTTTTGTATATGAGGCTGGGTATTCATGAAGATAAGCTATATTATCATTGAGCATTATCTCGATACCTTGAGAACAAATTACAGCTGAGAAGATGTTCTCAGAACCATCACTTTGAGTGCTAAACTTCTTGCATTTTTCCTCTTCAAATCAGTTTCAAGTCTACTGGTCATTATTTTTCGGGTCTTTTTTTTTTCTTTTGAAGAGATAAATTGGAAAAGTAATGTCCACTAACCTATGCTACCAAAACTTATTTCTTATACTAAGGTTGAAGCCATAGCGTAAGCTTCTGTAAGCAACCCAAGATACTGGTATTTGTCCTCTTTCTGTCTTTTCCTCATGGGAAAGAAATATAAATTTTCTTTCACTGAGTGCTACAGCCAACTTTGGAAGACTTGAAAAAATGAGTCTTGAATCCCAGAGGTTCATTCCAAATCCTGGTTAGGCAATTATCTTGTTTAGACTCCTGTGTCTTTCTCCTTCCTTGTGGTTCATACATGTGGTCATTCAAATCTGCTGTCTCCTTTTGCACGTTGAGCGGGCTCCTAAGTGGAAAAAATCAAAGGAACAGGTCATCCCAACTTGTCTGACTGATGTTGATGTTACAGTGGTCTTCGACAAGAAGAGTAATCAAGAGAAAATCTTCTGTAATTGCTCTGAAAACACTACCTAGTGATGAACATGCAGGCAGCTGTCTTAGAACTAGGTTCTCTTGTTCTTTTAAGCATTCACACAGACTGTTCATTAAAAGCTGAAAACTTGGCCAAAGGTGTAGCTTTTCAAGGAGACCACAAAAGACATCTCCCTGAAGCTGACATTTCCTCTTCTTTCCATTCCTTTGAAATTTAAAATCTTCTTGTTCAAGTGTTAGAATTTCTAGAGCTTGCCAGTGAAGTAGAAATTGGCCTGATGAGGCTTCTTTTCGTGTGTGTGTCTGTGTGTGCGCGTGCATGCACACATACGCAATGGATGTCTTTTTTGTCCCTAAAGAGGGGCGGGGGGATTTTGAATCAGATTCATCACACTGGGAGAGTTTAATCCAGTTACTTGTTTGCCTAAGTCATAAGCAACAGATTTTTATAATATAAAGTTTTAGGTCATCGTGACTCTTCAGAGCCTATTGTTTCTCTGTGCTTATGATTATGCAAATAATTGTCTGTCAAAAATGATTGAAATCCTAATTTTTCAAGAAATATAATAGATCGTCTTGGTAGTAAATTTACTGCTATCTGCATTAGATGAAAAGAAATCACAAGGGAAGGAGACTACATTAGAACATGTGGTAGAAACTTTAATAATGGTGTGGCACTTTCATTCTGTGAGGTTGGGGAATTAAAAATTTCTCACGGGTTGTGGCAATAGCACTTAATGGAAGCATGTTATTTAGATTAGGCATGTACAAAAACTCAGCAGGATTCTATAGGAGCAGCACTGTCTTCAAGTAAACTCCATGAAAAGTTAATCATGCTTTTTTTGATGGCTTCCCTATCCATCTTCTAGCTGTATATAGGCTCAGCATTCCAAGCATGCCAAGTGTCCTTCTATAGAAAAGGTGCTTATTAGAAGCTGGCAAAGAACACAGCCCTCAAAATGGTCAAAGAGACAACTGTATTTTGTTCTAAATGTGATCAAAACCAAATCCTGAACATCTCAAAGTGCTCTGAAACAGTGATACTTTGAGCTCTTCTAGTTAATGTCAACTTGAGCCCAGGTAGCATATGTTCAGATGCAAGCTTTTAAATGCTAAGCCATTTCCTTCCTAAAGTGAGACTAACTGGCAGTAATCTTTCCCCTAACCCTGAAATTCCTTAAGACCAGATTTCCCAGTTGGTAGGTTTAATTAGTAAGTGAACAGCCATGAAGTCGTATCTCTACACGGGGATTAGATGGCAGTGTGGGATTTGGCAAGGACTCTCAGCTTTGCCTGCTTGCACGTTTTTGTAGCACCGCGGTTTAGATGCGTCTAAACTGTTGGTTGATTGATGGCACCTTGTTATTACTCCCATTGGTTGTCAGCTACTGTCTCGTGCAGTTTTCAGGAAGTTATGGAAACCTGTGGTCCTTGGAAGTTTGCGACTGGGGTAGCCAAACTCTAGAGGCTGCTTGTTTTGCTTGATTTTTTTTCTAAGCCCTGGCTCTGTTTGGCATTCTGTAAAGCAAAATTCTCAAAGGCAATTCACTTACGCCATAGGGGAAAAAGACTGCTTGGAGTTCTGGTGAAAAGGTCCTCTCGTCCCTTTGATAGCCGCCTCATCTTCAGCAGCAGGAATGCTCTTTCTCCATTCTAGGCCCTCTGAAACAGAGATGAAACAGGGTATTTATGCCTTTTACACTTTAACTGGTCATGGAAGTGAATCTCAAATGAGNCATGATGTGACTGTAAGGTTCTACAACTCATTTTACACTCTAATCTGTTTCTGGCAAATGCTTAGATTTTTGGGGTGCTTCAAGAAATTCATGTAAGGCTAACAGTAAATATGAGATGGAAGAAAATTGCATGACATGTATTTTCACAGAAGTCAGAATCCTGATAATTTAAGAAAAACTGAGCTGCTTTTTCCCATTTCCTCAAACAGTATCTTCTTAAATTGTGGACTGAGGCTCAGATACGGACTGGAGAGATT
>WAAD01036553.1:0-20118 GCA_013389945.1 Fregata magnificens | reverse complement strand
ACTATAAATACAGTGCTGAAAAGTCATACACTATTTATTTTTATTTTAATTGAAAATTTGAATGCAACAAGAACAGTTGCTGAGGAAATATTTTGCCTTTTTAATGATAAATTTTAGAAGGTGTCATTTGCTCTTGTAAATTTTCAGGACCGTTTACTAATATAATTGGTATGTTAAAAGGTTTTTAAAGAGTTTATGTTCTGTAATTATGAGATAATTTATACAAGAAGAAAATAAACATAATCTATTTCATTTTTTCCTTGAGGTACTTCAGTTACACAGGTAACAGCTACAGATGGTGATGATCCTTCTTATGGGAATAGTGCCCGTCTGCTTTACAGTCTCATTCAGGGACAGCCTTATTTTTCTGTGGAGCCAAAGACAGGTACTACAAATGATCTTGTAACTTGAAAACATTCATAAATTAAGATAAAATGGATGCAAGCAATAATGTCTTTCTTCATTTCAACACAAAGATCAACTGATATGGCCCCACACTTATACATCTTTGCATAGTTCCTACATCTGGAAAAAAAAAAAAATCTTTCTTTCTCTCTAGAGAATCAATAATTTATTTAACAAATTATCTTGCTAAAGAAAAGAGTTGGATTCTGAGTACTCCATCCAACAAATGGACCTAGGGTTAACAGCTCTACGACTCATTATGTGACATTTCTATCTCTATGTTGGAGAAACCACAAATATGTGACATTGCTCCAAAATCCTGATTTCTGGGGAAGAAAGAAGGATAGACAAGATATATGGTGTGTTCTGCTGTCCAGAATTCTAAGTATGCAGAATGGATTTGTCATACAGCGTAGATGTTGCCATGAGTACTAATTCCCAGTATTAGGATAGTTGCGCTGTGTGCAGTCTAGAATGTAAATTCATAACGGTGTCCAATGATGCATTTTATACCCATATTATATGGTCAAATGTTGGGAAAAATGGGACTATTATATGTTATTATATTATACTTTTCATTTTTAGGGGTCATCAGAATGGCTTCCCAGATGGATAGAGAAACAAAAGATCAGTATTTGGTCATCATCCAAGCCAAAGATATGGTTGGGCAAGCAGGGGCATTTTCAGCTACAGCCACTGTTACCATCAACCTCTCCGACATCAATGACAATCCACCTAAATTTCAACAGCGTGAGTATAGGCTACTTACAGTAGTTGAAGTCTTGAGGAAATTTAGATCTACTGTAGCTCTATTTAGTTCACTAGTAGGTCTTTTCAGAACAGGGCTGTGTTTTAACTTCAGTGTATGGATTTAAATAAAAATAAAAAGAATCCCACACAAAAGCTCAAAACAAAGAGGAAAAGAAACCCTATCATTAAAAAAGACCTCAGGCCTGCTGTTTTTATCACTAGGCTTTGGAGGCAAATGACTTCCTAAACTGCTTTCCATATAGTTTCCCCTACCTAAGCCTAAAGTCTGGGCAGTGGGATGTTTAGTACCACTTTCATTCATCTTCTTTCTTTCTCTCCTCTTTTTGTTCCTTGCTGACAGATACAGTAAACTTTTTGGCAAACGATGTGACCTTCTCTGTCCAGGGAGTATCTAGCTGCTAGCTGGGCTGTCAGGAAGAACTGGTGAAATGCAGTTGGGAAGTGCTGCCCTCCACTGTTTTTTCACCCTGTTGGTTCTCCTTAGCTCTTTATTTACTGCTAAAGCGGGGCTGAGAGAGGAGGACTCACGAGTGGAAAGGTTGTCATCCCCTGCCCCCAAGATCTATCCATTGCTGGATTAGATCCATTGCTCTAATAAAAGCTGGGGGCTTTCCCCAACTTTCTGAGAGCCTCAGGCCATCACAGCTACAACAGCTATTAACCATGGCAGATCACTAAACTGTGCCAGTATTTGTTTCTTTAGGACTCTACTATATGAGTGTCTCTGAAGAGGCTCCTGTGGGCACTACTGTAGGCAAAGTCTTCGCGGAAGACAGCGACATAGGGGAGAATGCAGCCATGAACTATTTCATTGAAGGAGATAGCTCAGATGTTTTTGACATCATTACTAACAATGAGACTCAAGAAGGAATTATCTTATTAAAAAAGGTGAGATCTCAGAAGCCTTCTAAAAAATCTCTAAATACTGGGAAGAATCTCTTCAAGCAAGCTGGATGTTTAAAAAAGGCCAATTGCTTTGGATTCAACTATTTTTTCTTTCTTTAGGCTTTGTGATTTGATTGAGATATTAAGGGGATAAAAAGAAACATGCTTTTCTTTCTGTTTACTTTTTTTGACTCATTCCTATTACTTCTGAATACAATAGTGGCAAAGTATCTTAATTGTTATTCCTATCTGTGCAACACAGTGTATCCCATTGTGAGAAAATGTTCTCTCTCTTCTGTGCATCATCTGTAAAATCTTTATCAATAAATTGTACACAATATTTCCTCACTTCCAAGACCTCCTGTTAAACTTAACTGAAACCAGAATGTATTACAGTATTAGATAGACAGTGGAGTTTTTGTTATGAAATAACTTTGAAAAGACACTAAATACACTCAGAAAGATACTAGTATATGAATTAAGATATTTAAGAGGCTTTGATACTGTATGATTTATTTTGGAATAACATAGGAAGATTTCTGGGTCATCTGGGTCATCATCTGAAAGGTTGACAGAGTTTGATAGTTTAGTGAAATCCAGGAGCCTGAAGAACTGAATGCTATAAATTTGGTTGGTGGGTTTTGGGGTTATTTTCCTATTTGGATTTATTGCAATTCAGGAAGGTATTTATTTAGTATTTCTTTTTTTTAATTACAAAAGATAATGACTATCTAAAATAGTAATAAACTAGTGTTATTAAACACTCAGTGTTGCCTTCTGGAATTTATTTTCTTTAGAGACTAAATATTAACCTACTCAGCTTAACCCCTACAGATTAACTGATTCACATTGTTCATGTAAGAGTAAAGAATAGTGTTCACTAAGGTTACTCCTATGTTGGAAATACAAGTACTAATAGAAGAAGTTGTTTTTCTTAGGGCTGACATTTTATGGGAAGACTTCTTTTACAGTGTTGTTTAACTATAACATTAAAGCCAGCCTACATGTGAAAGGAAACAATGGCATAGCATAGTTTAAAGTGTTTTTAACATTAAAAAAGAAACCTTAGAGGTAACCACTTTCAAAACATTCCCAAAAGAAGGGTAGCACTATTTTGTCTTTAATCTCACACCACTTATTGAATTGTATTTAATTCAAATGTGTAGAAAGAAATATTCCACATCTCACTGTCTTTCTTCCCAGAGAGTGGATTATGAGAGCAAGAGGAGATACAGTATTCAAGCAAAAGCTGTAAACAGGTACATTGATGACCGTTTTCTGAAAGAAGGACCATTTGAAGATAAAACCATTGTCAAAATCAATGTAGAAGATGCTGATGAACCTCCAGTTTTCACCTTGGAGAACTATGTGATGGAGATTGCTGAAGCGGCTGTGAGTGGTTCATTGGTGGGCATTGTAACTGCTAGAGATCCAGACGATGATGACTGCCCAGTCAGGTACCTAACTTAAAATGTGAACAGGCCTCAAATATAAACGTAGTTGGGATTTCCAAAGGCTATTTCTGTTCCTTACCTTGGCTCATGATTACAGTTAATTGTGCTTTCATTGTGATAACCTAGGTTATTCTAGGTGTTGTGGTTTAACCTCGGCAGGCAGCTGCTTGCTCACCGCCCCAGCCAGTGGGATGCGGGAGACTATAGAAAGGGTAAAAGTTCAAAAACTCATGGATTGAGGTAAAGACAGTTTAGTAATAAAAAAAGAAGAAAAAATGGAAACAACAAAGGGGGAAAAAAACCCCACAACAAAACCCCAAGAAAAACAAGTGATGCAAAAAAACCCCAAATAATTGCTCACCACCAGCTGGCCGATACCCAGCCAGCCCCTGAGCAACAGCAGCCCTGGCCAACCTCCACCCCCTCACAGTTTTATTGCTGAGCACTACGTCATATGGTATGGAATATCTCTTTGGTCAGTTGGGGTCAGCTGTCCCAGCTGTGTCCTCGCCCAGCTTCCTGTGCACCCCCAGCCCACTCGCTGGTGGGGCGGCGTGAGAAGCAGAAAAGGCCTTGACTCTGTGTAAGCACTGCTCAGCAGTAACGAAAGCATCCCTGTGTTATCAACACTCTTTCCAGCACAAATCCAAAACATAGCCCCATACTAGCTACCACGAAGAAAATTAACTCTATCCCAGCCAGAGCCAGTACACTAGGTTAAATCCTGCCCCCTAGCCCAAAATCTAAATAAATGAGCTTTGTTTGTGCATCTTTGCAATCAACTTGAGCTGGGCTAATATTTGAAAGAGCAGCCTGGAAGGTGCTGTGTATAACAGCAGAACTAGGGTACCGCAGCCAAACCTGTAAGTGCCTGGAGGTGTTCCAGTCTGCTCCCAATAATTTCTGGAGACATGGAGAGATGGACTCATTGCTGGGAGGGAGAACAGCTCCACTGGCATCTGCTCAGCGCAGCATGACCAAAAATTTACCAATTCCCTACATCTACCACAATTGCCCCATAAAGGTATTATATTAAAAGGGTCCCCCAGGCTTTTAATTTTGCAAAATAATTTTGATGTTTCTTAAGGGAGAAAACAGGTAATTAATCTTTAACAGGGAGTTTATAATTAAAACAGCTTCTTGAGTTACTTGACATTACTGTGTACTGTGCAATTTAGACCAACTAGGACAAAGGGACAAATGGATGAGACACAAAATAACTTATGGTGTGTATATTAACTTAGCAGATTCCTAATAGCAGAAATATATATATATCTCTACCTATAGTTAGAACTTCAGAGGTTTAGTCAATGCGAGGCCATTTGCTCTGATTTTGCATTCATTTACTGTTATTTAGTAAGCTAGTCATAGGTTAAATTAAATAAGAATAAATACAGATCTACATATACTTTTTTATTTCAAGAAAAAGGGCTTGTTTTGTGGTTTATTTAGATAACTGCAGCATCTCCTGTGAAACATTTAAGCACAGTGCATATCTATGATGTCTTAGTTTGAAATATTTTGATTGAACTTGCTACAAAGTGAGTATGTCTGCATAGTCCCAGAACAGTAATGCATATATTGCATCAGTGAGTTTCTTTAAAATCGAGCATGTCACTTCTAATGTGACACACCCTAATATATTTGTTGGGCTAAGTGCCATGCATATGAATCTAATTTTGAAACCATTGTTATCATAAATGACAACAGTTGCTTATAATATAGAAAACCAGCTGTGTTGCATTGTGGACCCCAGTTTTCAAATAAACCAAGTAAACAAATACATGCAACAAAACCTCACTACATCAGTAATAAAAAATAACTAAAAAATATCATAGATTTTCTGAAAATTATCTATCAAGAATCAGAACCCCAAACAAAACAAAACACCAATGTCAGAAAATCCTAAACAAGCTTTGGATGCAGAGGATGAGGAACACTCACTTTAAAAAAAAAAAAAAAAATCTAATTGTAAATCCCTAAAATACAGGTTTATAAATGTCACATCTTTGACTCAAATAATAAGAACTTTCACTGACTGTGTTGTGCTGGTTCCTTGATTTATCCTCCTACTGATTTTCAAAACAGACAAAATGTAACTATAAATAACAAGTTATAGAGTCATCCAACCGCTGGCACATAATCTGAGCTGGAGTCCTAAGTGCCAACAGGAGACAGAAAGACTTTGTCGAGCACAATTAAAGGTACAATTAAAGAGGGAATAATTGCATGTGGGAATTCCAAACTGAAATGGTAAGAACCTTTCAACTCTTCAAACAGGTTTTATTTCCATGAAATAGTCTCTACTAGGAACTGTGACATACAGTCTTTTTTATGTGTCATGAAAAATATTTGTAAATATCCTTTCCATTTGAACCAATATCTTTGGTGTCTTTTTCAGTCCATCTCTGGCCTGTGACCAATGGTTAGACTTTAACAATTTGAATGGTATGTATGTATGTACGTGTGCATGTGCATGTCTGCATACGGACATAGCATCCAGAGCCTTTCAAGTGAAGACTCAGGAACACTGGACTCGTTTGCAATCATCTGCTGCATTAGGATTTTGTACCCTACCTAGGTGACACCTCATTACAGATAGTTGTCTGTCTGTCTTTATAATGCCCGTTCCCTTGGCATCAGAGCATTTCAGCAATGATAAAATAGATTTGCCATTATACCTCCACTTAGCTGTTAGTGTTATTCATTTCGCAAGTGGCACTTTTGCTGTTTCTTTTCAACAAAGTCATTCACCTGCTGTGAGCCTGACTTTAGAAGTAAGAATGAATAATGCATTTCAGATTCAGTTCACATTAATATAGATCTGAGACATATTTAGTTTTATAAAAAGAAGAGCTTTGATCTTGGCAGCACTGAATTTTAAATGTTTATAAGTGTACATTTTTCATGATTTCTGAGTTGTTGCAGCACACATCTATATGTATATATGCACAGCTCTGTTTTCTCAACTGACAATAGCTTTCTATGTCCTTGCTTCTAATGGAACATTTCAGTATTGGGGAATCTCTTTACTTTCTTTTGGTGCAGGTACTCTATTGTGCACGGCATGCATTTAAAGAGATTGTTCAGCATCAATGAACACAATGGAACAATCATTACAACTAAACCTCTGGACCGAGAGATAGCTTCTTGGCACAACATAACTGTTACAGCCACAGAAACAAGTGAGTAAGAAATTTAAGGAACACTGTGTTTTATATACTGCAAACTGTAATTATCCTCTGAATATGCCTTCTTTTAAGTGGAGAATACATGCTTCTTTCTCATTATATTACTGTTGCTTGCTACATTAAGGAGCATTATTAAAATGATTAGTTAAATAGAAGCGGAATGTATTTGAGCTCCAAGGTCTTGTGCTCTTTCATAAAAGATGACCTTATAAAAAAAGAAAGGAAATTATAATAGGATCAAGACTGTAACACTTTCAAGTTACACTGAAGCATATGAATTGCTCCTGCAGTGCAAGATCTTGTGTTAAATTAGACCCTGGCTAATTTCACACCAGATTTTTGATGAGTGTGAAATTAGCCAGGGTCTAATTTAACACCAGTCAGAAACCTGTGGCTCATTAATTGTGAATGTAAGGCCTAAATCAGCTAGACTTCTCTTCAGTGACAATTAAATCTGTGAAGCATCCTTTATATAGATTTCACCTGTCACTTTTTGGTTTGAAAGTCAAATGCAAATTGCTGCTGTTTGTGCTTTTGGTGATCTGGTTGCCCTAACTCTGGGACAACACTCTGGAAAACTAACAGCTACTTATTTATAAGGCAGTTTAACAAGATTATTGGGATATTATTTAACAACTAATCACATCCATCCTCAGCAAGGAGAAAAAAACATATGAAACTAGAATCCAATCAATAAATCAGACAGGTTTTGCCAAATACTTTTAGCATGTTTTTTTAATCCTGAATCTCAGTTAAATGCTATTTATTGCTAAAACTACTTTAAACATATATTCATAAATTGCACTGTTTCCAAAAGCGAGCATTCCCTGTATATATGTAGAATATTACTGCTAGAAGTTTAATATAGGACAGTCAGTAGCCATATTCATTGAATTCTTTATTTTGTGTTTGGGAATTGATAGTATTTTCTTCCTTTCAGCTTCTCTGTGAATTTTCAAGCATGAATGTATTTTACTTCTCATGTTGTTGGGCAGCTGGCAGGTGTTGGTAAAATTGATCTCTGGCATATTTTTGTCATGTCTTGAATAGTGCCATGGAAACACAGCAGGATGACTTTGGTCTGGACTTTTCTGTTTAGTTAAACAATAAAATAGGAAAGAACCAAATGTTACAAATGAATAAGTGTCTCCTGCAGCAAAAGAAAGCGAGTCTTTCACAGTAATGAAAGTTATTGTAGAGAAACCGAGACCTCATTATCTTCATATACTTATTCTTTATTTCTTTAATGATGATAAGGTCACTGTCTATAAAACTATATTCAAAAGCATTGAAGTTAGGTCACCTTGGTCTGGGCATACCTGAAATGATTTATATTATGAACTAGTAACATTTTATTCCTTGAAATATAGTCATATCATACACTGTGTGTATGAGACATTTGGTGGATGACATTGTGGCTCCACTGAAGCCAGATCAAAATGCCATTAGAGTCCATCCACACAAGATATTCATTGCAGCTGAGACAGATATTGAAACTGCATTACAACAGCAACCTCCCCAGGAGCCTATTGAGGTCCTGGCATTCATAAAGGACACAAGCCTTTTGCCTCCATTGCAATGACAGGGATCAGAGATTAGTTAGAGAAGCTTGCCTCTGTTATTGCAGACTTGTGGTATGGATCATCCTATCCTCATGTCATTGAGACAGCATGTTTTAAAGGTACCCAGAAGCAGGTCTAATTCATTGGACCTTAAACACAAACAGTCAGAACCTGTAATCTGTTGAGTCTGATTCCACTTTATGCCTGAGATGGGTCTAGCTCAAGAGAAATCAAGTTTCCTTTGATCAGTTTTTACTTGGTTGTAATCAGCTTCCACCTAGTACAAGGCTGAAGCGTAAACAACAGTATTCTAACCATGCATGAGAGCAAGAAATCCTTAACTCATCAGCTTTACTTAACACTGATTTAGTGAGTCAAATGAAGATTGACTGACAATTAATTACTTTAGAACAGGAAAATCTGCTTCAGCTTTCTCTCTGTTGAACTATAGATGACCAACAAAAATTCCCAATGATAGCAACTGGCTTGAGCTTACTTTGATCCTAATTTCTCTAGACGCCCATTGGAAAAGTGCACTACCAGTCATAAGCAAACTTACCCGCAAGAGACAACAGTTATTTTCCAGCTGGGTCTTGCAGATGTCCCTTCATAGTGGGTTCCGGACCTACTACATAACTACAGAACTTACAGCTCTTTGAAGGTTTCAGTCGTGGATCATATCATTAATTCAATATTCAATTGTCACCCCGCTTTGGTCATATATGCTCCTGTTGACAGACTTCTAACTTTTTAGATTAGTCCTTTTTTTAAAAAAAAAGTGTCCATTTTCTTTAGGAAGTAAAGAAATTTGCTTTAGCCTAAATTGTAATTATAACAACAACTATTATTATTATTGTTACTGTTATTATTACTATTACTACAAGTTTCCTTTTACTGGCTGATGACATTGCCAAGCTTTCTTTAATCCCCTGCAAGTACTGAGTTCTACTTTTTCTCTAGAGATGGTCACTGCTTTTCTTTTCACACAGCTCCAAAATAAGCAAGTTACTAATTTTAGTCCCTAGTAATTAAAACATCAGCTTCATTCTTCACACTGATTCAGCCTATTGCACTTGATATCCTGTTCTCTCTGACCTTGTTTTTCAAGTTCTGATCTCTCTCATGGAGGTTATGACAAAGAAATTTTCTGCTCATTGAAAGATCTTTAGCCTAATGCAGGATATGAGTACAATAGCTGTATTCAAATTCTGACAACTATTTTCCTGTGTAGGGGATAAAAGACAAAATTAGTGTTGCCTACCATCTTCCCCAACTGCAACCAAAGGAGTCACTCTGCTTCACCCATAATCTTCATTAAATATTTACCAGACACTGATTCCAAGAGTGGCTTTGTAATATGTTGCTCCCTCCAAAAACAAAACACCTGTGTTTTCAGAAAAATTAAAAACTTCCATACTGTTAACTTCCAATAGCAACATGAGAAATGCTCTTCCTTCTCATTTAACCATATGCTGAGGCAAAAAAAAGCCCAAAACAACCACAACACAACAACCCAAATATAGTAAGGAAGTGGAAACAAGACTATTACCAAAAATAAATAAAAAAGAAGGGTTATTTGGTGAAAGAAAACAGATGTGAATGGTGCTCTAGACTGAAAGGTGCCTAAATGTTTGTGCAAGCAAAGGGTAGGCTTTAAAGCCAATATGATATCCATGAATCTTATAACAAGTAAGTTAGCAATAGGCCAAGGTAGCTGGGTCCTTCCCATACCACCTTGTATATGGCTGAAGCCACCAAAGGTATTCTCTGCCTCCTAATAAGTGTTACAAAGTTTTCCTTTCAATGCCAATCCAGCCAAATCTCTGCCCTACACAGCCAATTCTGATTTAAGTAAAAGATGTTAAGTAAGTCCTATACGCTCAATATTATTTCTAAAAGGGATGTGTGCTATTTTTTATATTTATTCAAAAATTAAGCTGAACACTGTTTCATTGCCTGTTGTATTCTTATGCATGTTGGGATTCAATAAGAGAAATGACATCTGACAAAGAAGTATTTTTGAGATGACTGTGACAGATCATAAGCTTTGGTAAATTAGCACGGCTCTGATGATTTCACAGGAGGAATAGCAATGTGAAACTGCTGAGTATCTAGCCCTTTATCTCTGTGGTAGTTGCTTTTTCTGCCATTTCCTTTGGCAAAAGACTCAAAGCTATCAGCACAGATTCCATAAGATCCAAGAAAATAAATGTTTGCTCCAAGCAACTAGTGAATTATACATTAAAAAAGCAATGTAAGAACTAACCAAACCCATAGAGTTTCAAGTGAGGATAAGGAGTACCTTTTGTTTTTCTCTTAAAGATCCCTTTGACTAATTTAAGAAAATGCCTTAAGGACTTCTGAACAGGTCAGAAGCAGCGACACCAGCACCCATCATGAGGCATATTTTAACTGTAATGAATATTCTTGTGAGTAACATACTTCTGGTTTAGTCAGAGCAGACTGAGATATTGATAGATATTTAGGTTGATAGATATTTAGTATTCTTGGAATGTCTTAAGATTATTTTATTCACTGAAAAAATGTCTTCATTGTGGTCCTTACCCAACAAAACGTCCAAGTTAATATGAACGTTACTGTTGCAGTGAAACTTCTTGTGTACTAGAGTAATAAATTACATTATGGGGAAGGCAGACATTTCTCAGATCTATGCCACGTAAGTGAGGATTCGATGCGCTGATAGGCGAAGGGCTTCTGAGAGGTAGTTAGTATAGAATCATAGAATCATAGAATCATAGAATCATGTAGGTTGGAAAAGACCTTTAAGATCATCGAGTCCAGCTGTTAACCTAACACTGCCAAGTCCACCAGCAAACCATGTCCCTAAGTGCCACATCTACACATCTTTTAAATACCTTCAGGGACGGTGACTAAAACTACTTCCCTGAGCAGCCTGTTCCAGTGCTTGACAACCCTTTCAGTGAAGAAATTTTTCCTGCTATCCAATCTAAACCTCCCCTGATGCAACTTGAGACCATTTCCTCTCATCCTATCGCTGATTACTTGGGGGAAGAGACTGACACCCACCTCGCTACAACCTGCTTTCAGGTACTTGTAGGGAGCGATAAGGTCTCCCCTCAGCCTCCTCTTCTCCAGGCTAAACTATCCCAGTTCCTTCAGCGACTCCTCATAAGACTTGTTCTCCAGATCCTTCACCAGCTTCGTTGCCCTTCTTTGGACACGCTCCAGCACCTCAATGTCTTTCTTTAGTGAGGGGCCCAAAACTGAACAAAACTATAAGCTCAGTCTATGAAGTCTGTCAGCAGTAATGCCTTAGACATGCCTGGGCAAAATCAGACTTCTTTGCAAATATGTGTTTGGAGACCAGTGGATAGAACAGTTCTGTTGTTCCAAATTCAAAGTCTTAGTTTCTGCCTTGGCTAGGGTTGGGTATCAGTGTTCACTGCAATTACTCCATGTCTAGCAGTAGCAGAAATATTTTTAAAGTATGTGAATTTTGGTGAAATTTTCTCCCAAAGCTTCAAAATTTCAAAATACTGAAGAAGAGGAAGAGTAACAGAATTTCTTAAAGGATTGTGACCAATCATTGTGGTATCTATGATGTTAAGTGATGTAAGAAAATGCAGCCGCCTCCTCCTGCTGCTCCAGCCCAGGACCCTCCTGCCCAGCCACTGGAGCCCAGCCTGGTGTGCGGGGACCTGAGGCTTCTGCCCAGGCTCAGGGATGCGGCTGACGCTTACCTGTTTGCAGGCTCAACCTGTAGCAAAGCTGAGCACGTGTCCCACAGACAAACACAGACACAGAGGACACTGACACGGCCAGTCACGCAGGCTGCCACAGACAGAACTCACATAAACCACAAGGACAGACAGCCAAGTCCCCTCCTCCTCTTTGGCTGGAGAGGCAGAAGGTCACTGGTGCAGGCACACACACACACAATACCCTCCAGGTTCGCAAGCACACACACGCTCGCAGATCCCTTCAGTACCTGCACAGACCCTCTGTCCACCCGGCACCCCTGCCTGGATCCCAGGTGCTCTTATCCACTTCATAGGTCCCCAACTCACCAGCTAGCCCACGCTCAGTGCTCACTGGCAAACCCGCAGCACTCACACACTCGTCCCTCATGTACACCACGTTCGCAAGTCTCCGCTGAGTGTACCAGCATGGCCCCCCCGAGCGCCTGGCCTGGACCCGAGGACCCCCTACTCACTGTTGAGTCCAGCTTAAAGTTTGCTAGTGAAAACATACACACACCCTACACACACGCAATTTGGGGAAGATACAGACACTCATCCCCTGCACTCCCCACTCACTCCAGTAGCTGGCACCATGGGCCAGGGGAGCCCACACCCCCGTCTGACTCCAGTAGCTGGCACCAGTTTTCACTCACACATACGCAAGTCTCACCAGTAGCTGGTACTTAGTCCCTGCAGCACACATACACATGCAATGATAGAGTGAGATCATGCAGAGATAGCGAAGATTTAATAAGAAGATATAAGATGATAGGACTGACTGGTGATCAGGCGCAGGGCCCAGCCAGACAAGCATACTGACTGACCCTGTTTTACATGCGACCAGCCCCTTTTATACTCCTTTCTCTCTGCCCCCTCTTTGTTCCTCCCTGCATGTCCCCCATGGGTCTGTACAGCTCCATTGATTCCTTTGCCCCTCTGGGTCTGTGGTACCTCCAGTTTACAGTCTTATCAGTTGCAAAGTCCAGGTTGATCTACCTGGAATTGTTGCCCTGTGCTTTCTGGATAGCCCATCAATTATTGTGAGCTTTGTTTCTTGTCATAGTATCCATGTTTGCTTTGTCAGGTCTGTGTCTTGGTATATTTTGTTTCTGTTTTCCCCTTTTTCTCCTTTGGTTTCCCAATTGACAAGGTCCCCGATCTGATAACCTCACAGGAATAAGCTTTCTCACACACTCACGTGCCTCCATCAATTAGTGTGTCTGACCAGGTTTGGTTCTCATCAGTCCCTCCTTATCCTTTATCCCTCAGGTTTGTGTCCCTGTACGTTCTTGTTTATGGCTTCCTCCTTTTCTTATTAACTCTTTTTGTATTGAATAAGATCCTTGACCAGGTACCCTCAGAGGAGCAGACACTCTCCTTCCACATACCCTTACAAATTACTAGTAAATTGTTCTGCGTGAATAAAGCCTCATAATTTCTCCAAATTAGATTTTATTTTTTACATTTAAATCAGTTTCTGACTTGGTAAACGAAAGAGTGAACAAATCCAAAATTTTACATGAAATGCCCTTATATATTTCAAGATATACTATTCTAATTTAACATTATGGATTGATGAAGAATCAAAAACAAAACCTCACCACCTTTTGTAAATAGAATCCCAGCAAAGAAAGAAAATGCCATTTTTTATATGTATAGGATATATTTGAACTCATTAAAAAGATTTAGTATAAAATGTGTCTGTAGGTCTCAGTGACTATTTTCTTCTCTGCAGAATATAAGTAAAATATTCTAATGCCTACATTAGTTTAAAATATGTAGTAGATTATAACTTTTGATTTCTGTCTTTTTTTAACCATTAGGAAATCCTGAAAAAATTTCAGAAGCAAATGTATATATCCAAGTTCTCGATGTTAATGATCATGCACCAGAATTCCCTAAATATTACGAAACATTTGTTTGTGAAAATACAGTTTCTGGCCAGGTAAGTGTGAAGGAGTTAACCATCAGTTTTCTCTTTACAGTGAAGATTTGGTCTGAGATGTTACTATTTCCTTTAATATTGATTATTTCAGTACTGTGAGTACAGGCTGTATTTTGTCTATTTCCAAAATTAGTTCTGTTGATATATATATAGTTTGAAATTTAGATTTCAGAAGACTGATATGTATTTTTCCCCCTTTAAAACAACATTGATACATCTCCTTGTTTTTCTACTGAAACAGGTAATAGAGAAATACAGACAGAAATTTCTGAAAAAACCAAGCAGCATAAAACATGGATTTGATTCATGTTCATTTCAGAGAAGTTAAAACTAGGCCTGGTATTTACAGCAACAGCACAACGTAGTCCGGAAGAACCAGGCTTAGACAAGATTCAAACCATATTCATCGTGTTCTTCGGTTAGAAATCTTTTATTGTGAACTGAATTCAAACCCTGTCTAGTTCAGCGGAAATCTGAAGATCTTTAAGCCACAGCTCTTGCAACACCTTCCCTAGCTGGCAGCTTCTGGGATTGTCATATTAAGCATCCTTCCCTGGTGGTTTTTTTTTTTCATTTCCTACTTGCTCCCCAGGCAAATGGGGTCACGCCCTAAGCCCCCAGGTACACTGCTGACTCTCCATTTTCCTCCACCCACTTTCCTCTACAGCTTTACATTTTTTTAAGTGATTCAGTTCTACAGCCTAAGCCCCAAACTGCGCAATAAGTGTGCCACCAGGCTCCACACAGGAGTCTAAAAGAAAATTGCAAAAAGAAACACAGGATATTCAAAGTTAAAAAAAAAATAAATAAAAGGTACAAAATGAGCAACGAAAAAAGCAACAACAAAAAGCTATAGACAGAAAAATCTATATGTTTTTTCACTACTTTAAAGCATTCTTTGGACATACGAAAGACCTTTGGGATATCTGTGATGGTCCCATTCAAACATTTTGCTATGTTTTGATTTCTGAATCACAGAGCCTTTCTTTTTACTCCAGCTTGGTTTACTTTGACCTTGATTAGTCTGCAGTTAAATAAAGCTTTCTTTGCAGCAAAAGTAATTTCTTTATAGTTTTTTCCATCCATTTATATATTTCTCTACCAGCAGTTGGTTTGTTTGTTCTGCATTTGGTAATTTTCCACTCTCCAAAGGCTACCTCTGGTTCAGAGATACTTGGAGCAAGCCATTTCTTTTGGTCTTCGGGTAACTCATTGACAGATCAATGTACAGGCCTTAAAGGAAATACCACTTCATGTTCCTTGTCTTCAAGACACCATGAATTAAATACAGAAGCTTATAAAATGGATATTTGTAATCCATGATTTGGAATTGCCTACAATATAAAAACCCAGATGATTTATTTCCCAAGGTTTTTATTATTCCATAGTTGTTTACTGATAAATAACACCTGTATGCTAGCCCATTAATGGCAACTTTTCAATAACAAATTAAGTATATATATATTAAGGGTTTTGAGAATCACTGGAGAAAATGGCACTGTAAAGAATAGTAGTAGTAACAATAATAATAAACTCTTTAGGCATAGGATACAGAATTATTCCTGTTTAACATTGTAATACCCGAATGAGGAATGAGCAGGATATTTTTCCCATTTTACAGATAGGCAAAATGTTACTCTAGCTTTTCTTTTTTCTTTTTTTTTTTTTTCTTTTTTCATTGCTGTAGGTTTTTGAGAGTCACAGGCATCTTTAGTTTAGCCTTTGGACTTTGGAGACCATGACAGTAATGTTAAACAATCTTCTCATTAAAAAATGATCTTAGGAAGAACTGAAAATTGCTACTAAAATGCATAATTATGACAGTCAAAGTTTATGATATTTTATTCAATGTTTATGATTTAAAACAGAGTTGATAGCTGATGTATCTCCTTCAGTGTTATTATTCTTTTTCTTACCCACAGAAAAAAAGGTTCTTTATTTTCATCAGCAAGAAGCCAAAAGGTTCAAAATTTATTTTATAGATGCCCTGGTTGTCCACCGAATAACAAAATTTACATTTGAGAAGAATCAGTTTAAGCAGTTGAAGGGCTTAATCAGGACATTACATACATACCTTTTTATCTTAGCCATATTTTTGCAATCAGTTCCAAGTAGCTCAGGAATCTGCCTACATGTTATGATTTGAGATCAAAGCTTGTATAGATATTCCATTGCATTTCAATTTCTAAAGTAGCTATCTCTATCCATCTAGCTGGAAATGATATGCTGAGAGATATTCTCAGAGATGTTCTGCACCTCTGGAATTCACTTGCTTTCCTGATTTCAGCTGAGCTGTGTCTACTTTCATGGGATACTCTGAAATATATTTGCATCCCCCAGCTTATAGTGTTTGGGGGAAAGGAAGGAAAAGCACTGCAGAGGGAAAGATACAGTAAAAAAAAAAAAAAAAAAAGTCTTATTTGGATTACTTTTTCTTGGTGTCTGCCTGGCTTACAATAAAAGCAACGTAGAGTCATGTGGTAAATAAGTTATTTTTACATAGCCTTAGAGTATACCAGACTATGACAAAGAATGTGAAACACATCATGAATAAAACTAATTGTTGTCCTAATTATCCAAATTCAGAGGCAGTTAATGATAGCTTCAATCTAGAGAAGAATGCTTGTTTTGAAGTTTTGGGTTTTCTGAAAGATTATAAAAAATTATTTGCCTGTTTTTATTCAATGAGTGTTGACCTTCATGTCCCTGTATGGTGGTTTTGTTAGAGTTACAGACATGTTTAGTTTAGCCTCTGAAAGGCATTCAAACAAAAGGATTACATTTCGGTCTGTGGGACAATAATTTAAAATTTGACAATGAAAATGGAAGTCAAGAAGATAAACAGGTGCTTTTTGGCATCATTTTAAATCCATTCATCATGTTTACTAGACATTTTGAATGGATTTTTCACTATCCATTTCATGTTAAATTCCTGTACTGTCCTATAATCCAAGTCAGCTGTATACTAACCGCAACTAAAGTTTTCTTTTGCACATTGAAAAACCCCTTTCACTGCACCACCAGTATTAAATACATAATTTTCAAAATAACTCAAACATGAAAGTTCCTGTGTAAAATAGATTTCTGTCCTGCTACAGCTATAGCTAGTATCAGATCAAATAGAACAATATTAATAAGACATCCAAAACCAGGATTCCCTTATAATTGGATCTTTTGACTTTATAACTGTATGTAGACATGGTAAATGATGACCACAATGTGGTATTAATTCTTTATAGTTACCCTTTAAGTGTGTGTACAGTAACTACAAACTGTTGAATTCTAGAGGCAATATTCTATAAAAATAATCAGGAAACAAAATGGACCAAATCTGTCCCAAGGGTAACACTAGAGACATGCCAGCAAGAATGGATTTGACCCCGAAAGCTTAATTCCCAAGGCATTAATAAATTAACTCAGCCTGAAACTGAATCTTGAAAGTTTGAAGTAAGCTATATCAAATGTCTTACATCAGATTTAAGCAAGTTGACCATCCAGAATGTATCTATTTTTATGCATAGTAATCTCAGTCCTTTTTGCGGATATTGGTCTTTCTTCATATCATGCAGCAAACAGATTTCAGCTGAAGACAAGCAGCACTTGATGCACCTACATTCTGAACTAATGCTGTCTTCTCTAACGCATATTTATTCTGGCAGTTCTGAGTTCCTGTAATTTGGGGATCACATATAAAGCAGCTTGCTTAGTAATTTTATTAGATGCAAATAAGTGACTATGTATGCAGAGCACTATGAGTTAGAGATAAGAAAAAAACCAAATTTATTTACTCGGTACTTAGTATATAATAAAATAATCATCAGTTTCAGTGAAAGTGAAGAGTACTTATTTGATATTACTTCTCTACATGATGAAGTGTTGACAGAAGAAAAGAGGGGAAATCTTTAACCAAATTCTAGGGGTATACAATTAATGTTAACAATGAGCAGTTTGCTAAAACAGATCCTTTCTAACAAATCATGGTGTAAAACAATTTTTGATAGCAGAGAAGTAAAAGTGATGGGTTAGTAAGCCAAAGTTTATTATTTCACCTTGCTGTGTTCTCTTCATCATTTACAAAAAGCATCTGAGCAGTAGTGATAAGAAAATAAAAAGTTAAAAAGAAAAAATGCAATGAGGGCATCCCTTAGATTATAAAAACATGGTGAAGCTGTGAAAGCACCATATATTCTAGTAGGCCCTTACTCTAAGCCACACCTGCAGATGCACTGAGTGTTACCTTGTGACATTTTGAAACAGTGGGCACAGTGGCCCATGGAAAATTCCTTTTTCTGTTTTATATGGACCATGATTCAACAACGTTCTCTCATAGCAGAATGGAACAGGAAGAGTTTATCAGCATATACAAGCAAACATAAGAAGGCACCTAAGTGTCATGGCATGAGCTTTATAATCATTATTCCTTTGCTGAGACGTACACCATTTTATTTATAGTTGAGCAGAAACATCTTACAGTAGACCCAGAGAAATCAGATCAATATTGTGCCAATTTGCTTTTCAAAAATGAAATAGGAGCAGTCAAACGGAGAACCTTGGTCTTGAGGTAGAAGGTCTACCTGGAAAATGCAGGTGTTGACTATAGTAATTAACATTTTAATCTTTTACCTGCACTAAACTCTGATGGTCGTCAAACATTATTAAGCAATGAGAAAAATCCTACTACTATAAGACCTCTGCCAATTTGAACAAAGCAGTTGTTTTGTTCAACAGAACAACAGTTCTCTACTCCCAAAACAGGTGGGTGATCAGATCTCTTACATCCTATAAAGCACAGCAGAGCTCCTGTTGAAAGATGTTGGGTGGAAAACAAAACAAAAGAAACTAAAGCAGAAAGAGAAAGGTGGCAAATCTGTTCCTACTTCCTTCCATCTGTGTAACGGGAATGGCAAGACTATAGTTGGGTATGGGAGCATGCACAAAAGACCCCAAATTATACACTCAGAGTACTGTAACATCAAAATTAATGGTACTGATGGTTGTTCAGATGGACAGTCTATGCCTTAAGCTGAACTTGGTAGAGAGAAAGCCCTTAGAAGCAGACAGGACTGCAACAGAGAAGCTTTCTTCTTCCTTCTGGACACCTCCATAATTCCAAGTCAGTGAGACTACTTGGGGTTGAGGAAATAAATTTTCAATGAATTTTCATCAAGACTACCAGGCAGTCAACTACTCCATACTCCATAACTTATTATTTGCAAGACAAACAACACTCAGCTAGACATTCAGCCCAGAATGGTTTACAGAAATTCCCTTCTATAAAAATAGTTAATCAATGAGATATCTTAGAGTCCCCCACTGATGATATTTATTAGTTGAAAGTGCCCACTAATCAGATGGATGGGGAAGCTGAGTATAGCAGGCCACATCTTTTTGTGACCTTTGATCAAAGGATCCCCTGCTGTTCCCAGCAGTGATCTTAGTCTGTTTGGAAAAAAACGGTAAATGAGGCCCACCCACCATGAACTTAAATCAGGTTTTCAAGAAAAATCGAGTGAACTAATCTCAGTTTTAAAGAAATGCATATTTTTGAATGGACTGCTGGATTATTAAAGCTTCTAGACTAATGAGACTTGAAATAAGAAAATTTACAGGAATTAAATTTCAGCCTAGTCAATACAACTGTTATAACCTTGCAGAGGCAACACATCATTCACCCTACTTTCTTTGTTTGCACACTAAAATATAGGGGGTTTTAAACCTTGACTCACAAACAATAAGTGCAGTTTTTCAGTCTGTGATGCCAGTTTCCCTGGTGAAAGGCTAGAACCTCTTAGATTAGATGTACAACAGCCTAGGAAACCAGAAAAAAAGAAACAGTTTCCTTCTCTCTGGGTGATTTTTCCTTTAGACTCAGCAAAATCAGAGCTGCCTGTTTCTCTCTGAATATTTTATAGACTCATCTGGGTTTTGCTGAATCTTAATGGAAGTCATACAGTAAGAAATAAACAATAAGGGTTTGCCCTGTCCTTATGTTCCAAATATTCCCCTGCTTCTAGGGTGAATCCTTAAACGTGTGTGAATATGCCTAGAATAACCATAGAAGTCTTAGGTTTGTGTAGAAGAGCACAGTACAGATCAAAACAAGGGAAGGGAGGGTGTTTTTCGGTTAGACACATATTCCTCAGAATTATATTGATAGTATCAGATATAGATTAAATTTATACA
>WAAD01036550.1:3901-17497 GCA_013389945.1 Fregata magnificens | reverse complement strand
TGTTTTCCCCAAAGGGTTAAAAATTCTCCTGATCACAGCAGAAGTTGTTTCATGGTTTCTGACTCTTTCCAGAGGCTTCTGACTAATAATGCAAGATGAAATACATACATATATATAAAATTCCCAAGTTTTATATGAGAATCCAGCTTCAGGATAATTACTAGAGAAACCTTTCGTTACTACTAGAAACAAATGAGCCACAAGTCAACCTAACCATTTACTTATACACCTGTTTCTAATTATGTTTTACAGTGGGCCGTGATGCTCTCTCACATGCTTTTTATACCCTCACTTTAGTAGGAAGCGCTGCAGGCACTGCCAGCGCAATGTCTTTGACTCAAGCCCCTTCCAAGTCGCTATTATCACTCACTCAAGTGCTATACTGTTGTTGATTTTTTAAAATTGCATTCCATGAGTTAGTCATCATTTCCAGTGTAACTGTTAGGTTAAGGCATTACACCCCCAAATGAGACAGGCACAACATAGTACAGCCCCAGTGCAGATACTACTGTATTGCTTTAATGGTGCCTTCGACCGACTGCAATGGCTTTTTTTCCCCTTTCCGTGTGGAAATAATCTGTATTACAAAAAGTGTATTTATGCTAAGATAACTGCAACAATACTGTGGGAATGCAATGAGTACAATTAAAATCTACATAGCAAACTAGTATTATATTTGTGTGCAGAAAAAAACTCAATAAGAGAAGCTTATTTTATAAAGGATGACAAAAATGAAGGACTCAAGTCCTAGGTCTTCAGTGAACACAACAAGCTATCAAACTGGCTTCAGCACATACAAGCAAACACTCTGCAGGTGCATGAGTGTAACCCATTCATAGGGCTTTTACACATCATCTTCCTCACAACCTCATGGGTAGTTGACCCTATATTGCCTTCCCCCTGTCTTACTTATTCTCCTTCTATTGCTTTTATCCAGGTACCAGTTTTTCATCTGTAATCCTCACCAGATGTTCCAATATTCCAACAGTCAAGATGGCACCTTTTTCTGCCTACGCTCTTAAACAGAAGCAAAGCAGCAGATTCACTTCATCCCTTTGGTATTCCCAGATTGCTCAGCTAATTCATCACAAAAGCCTATTCCATCACACTTGATATCACAAAACAAGATTATTATTTTTCTCCAGAGATAACAATTTCCGTTGCTTGCCAGGAACCTTTGTTTCAGGAGGCTCAAGCCTCTATTGTGCAGAAGCACTTCACATGAGAACAGTAAAAAGGGTTGGAATGAGGCTATACAAACTCAAAAATCAGGGAGAGCCTAGAAAATAGGAAGGGTAAGGATAGTAACAGACTTAATCTCCTTAAGCCTTTTTGTCTGCTAACACTGAAATGGAGACGGTAACCTAGAGATGAGATAGTCAGCAGAAAAAAGACCCGGGACTTCAACATGTTAAACCACTAGAGCAAAATTTTCCAGATTGTATTTCTTAGCACCCCAGCACAGCCCATTAAATGTAGCTGTGGCAATGAAGCAGACTGGGGAGGATTCTATTTTTCATCTCCTCCCAAGCACTCTGCGGAAGGAAAATACCGCGCCAAGTTCTCAGTTTACATTTTGTGACAGGGTGATGCTCTTAAAAATTAGTTGTACCACCCTCCACTGAAAGTATAGGTTTCTGTTGTCATGACTAAATCTCCTGAAATAACAAGTAAGTTTATTTTCACACCCTACAGTTCTCTGTGGTAAAGAAATTCCAATTTATTTTTGTCTCTCTTCTTCCTATTTTCAACATTTGTGACACTTCTACTTCATAAGATAAACATTTGAAAAGGAAGACATCGCCACACTACAGAAATGCACTTTTATCACACTGGCTTTTAAAAGAAAAGTTCAGTTCTGAAAGGGGGGAGAAATCACATCATCAGAAAATGACTTCGAATAGTCCTGTATATGAATTATTCATGTTCTATTTTATAGTCCCCTTTATTCTCCAAGAAATATCAAATGATTCAGCAAGCCTATGATTTTCTGTGTTAATCAGATGTCTGACACTATACTCAGGCCTGATGATGGGTCGAAAGAGAAAGAACTTCTTTATGTGAGCCAACTGAAAAGACTCCTGACGAGTCCTACTCAGTTGCATGTCTTCATGTAATAAGATGTTCAAATGCAACTTAATTATATTAGTGAGAATGGAAAAATCCATCTAATGATTTATAGCCCAACCACTAAGACATCAAGAAAGCAGCCTGGCTGATATTTCCACCAGAACTATTACGTACCAAATGAGCTATAGCTTTCAATTCTTTTTGAAAAGAACAGACGCTGTCTCCCTATTTTATTTCTTTCTTTCAAATCTATTAATATAGCTATCATAGCCTATGGTTTCTTTTTCCAATACGTTTCACACATCATCACTATTTGTAGTCAAGGACAAGGATATACACACACGCCTTATATAGACACATATTTAAATATATAATGGTTAGGTTATCTTTCTAACAATTCAGAAAAACAATCTAGACAACTTTCTGCCTCATTTGATTATCATCAACTCACCTGCTGAGGGTCCCATTATGTGATGCTTTACAAATCCATCAGTAATACAGAAGGACAGAAAAATACAGCCTATTTGTCCAGAACAACACAGAAAACCTGTAGCATGACCTGCATAGCTATATAGATCTGTATATGGTCTATATAGCCAACACTGAGTCAGGATCTTCCAAAGCCCTCATCTTCGGCTCATTCTTTCTCTCTCATTTTGGTGGTTACAAGAACCCTTATTACCACATCTGCCAGTACAAATTCTTTAGTTCTGTTAGTAACAAGTTATAAGTAATAGTAGGCCTTAACCACCTGAGGAAGAATTGTTGTTCTTACCAAGAGGCATAAAATCAGCTATGAACGATAATTCTTTCCATGGAATTTCTTTTTTCTGTGCCACACAGGAAGGTTTTTGAATAACAAAAGCAAAATGAAAACAGCACCCCCATGTCAGAGTAAGAAGAAAGTTCCAAGTTACAGCTCAACTAATCTAAAGCTCACCACGGCCAAGCTCTCACTATACACTTCTGTCTGTTTTCCTTACACCTGATCAAGCAGCAGCCAGCTGAACACAATCACCATTTTGATAACAGCATGATTTTATGTTAGCTCAGCTGCAACATGAAGCTGTAACCTTGAGTATGTCTATGCAGGAAGTTAACTAGTATAATGTATAATCAGCTTAAAATTCATGACCTAGGTTTTAGGAAAATAAAAATATGTCTTCAGGTAAGCAGGGTGTTTTTCTAATGTTGATGTTTAAATTAACATTTTTATATGGTGTCACTTCTGAGATAGGTATGACAGATCATGCACATTTTGAAATCCCATTGACAAAAAAAAAAGATATATCTCCCTTTCATCTGATTTTAAGCCATGTTACAACATTTGTAATCTATATCCTATGTAAGATAAAACAGTAATATAAGGACCTAGCTATATTTGAAAAATAGTAAATAACTAACAAGCAACGACAGGTTACTGCAAGGAAAAAAACTGTCCAGTAAGATCATCAACTAGGATTTCACTGTTGCTGCAGGATCTACTCCCTACTGAAAATAGCTGTTGTGATTAGATATTTTTTTCACATTAGAATTTAAAAAAATTAGGCTATAAAATACAGGATTAAAAAAAGAAATAAAACATTATTTTTAATAAACAGGCTAGTCAATTCTTCAAGGCCTCGGTGCAGATTCAATTTGATTTCTTCATTATGGCCTTTATGCACCAGCAATGTGCTTAGGCAAATAAAAAGAATTGAAGTCAGTTAACATTGAATTCCTAACTAGCCCTTAAAATCCGACTAACCCATGAAGCAGGCAGGATTATGGGGGGCAACATATGATAGATATATGGACTGACTGAACTAAGCAGATTATACATACACCCACATATGAGGGGTGGAAGAGGAAGACATGGAATGCAATGTGGCAAGAGTAAGCCTTGATACGCTAGACTCAACTGTGCGTATCTCAACTGTAGCTTTCTTGTTTTGCATCTGAGGCACTACTCCAGGAATGAGAAGAGCAGGAAAACAAGGCACTCTGAGAATAAAAGCCAACCGATACACATAATAAATACTGTATGTTCATTTTTGACTCCGCAACTTTTTCCTGTTCAGTGGCTGAGCTGCACACAGCAGCTACTCTAGGACCATCCTAAATTGTAAACCCTCTACTGTAGGCAGAGTAAAGAGTATAAGGAACTAAAATACAGTCAAAAGCAATCGCTTCCTTGCTTAACTTACACAGTTGGTACAACAGTTGCGTTGTGTTAGTTACTGATTCATTGTTGGCTGGAGGGCATCATGGTCTCGGATAAAGCCGACCGAACAACAAACAAGTATGCTGTAGAACAAAAGTTTGCATCAGTGGCTGGTAAGTGTGCCTGACAGCACTAATTGCCTTTCAGTAGTTTGTTATAGATGAAGAGGATGCACAGCATAGCATCATTATAGCATCATCAGTTCTGAGCAAAACAAACAAATGATTAAATAAGTTAGTAGTGGCAATTGAGAAGAAGAATAATGAAAACTTAGCAGAGTATGAGAAAGAATGCAAAATATGCATACAACAAGTATTTTCTTTAATCCTTTAAGACAATCCCTTCAATACTAGCTATATTATGTTAATTAATGATACTAGAGCTCACAGCTATGGCATTTCTTGGCAAACTGTATGAAACAGATGTCTGAGCCTGAAGACACTGGCTTCTATTTTTCCCCAAAATAGTGAGCTGTTAGCATTCTTTCTGCTGCTAACATATTGAAATCTGCTGCCATTTTCTCCCCTGTTGTCTCAATGTTAAATCAGAAAATACATTGTTGGTTGGGTGAGAGGGGGTAGATGTATTAGTCCAAACTGAGAAAAGGAAAAAAAATTAAGAGAGACATGAATAGACTCCCTTTGACAGCCACTGCTCCCACCCAAGGAATATTATACTGGGGGAGAGGTTGCTGGAAGTATTTTCAGCAACTGATGAAGAAAAAAGGATTGTGAGTGGAAGGTGCGTATAATCGGGTTAGGAATACCTCAGAAGGGATGTTCTGTTCCATGTTTTGTTAGTTTCTTTTGTTACTCCTAAAGCTACTTGGAAACTGAAAGCCTGGATATGGCAAAGATTTCACTTGGGAGTATCCTAAAGAAACCTTTTGACTTTCTTTCCAAATAATTCTGATTTCCTCCTCACATTTTTATTTATGAAAATACTTAAGAAAACTGTATTTTCTAGAAATTGATTCTGTTTCTTGAGACTTGGTAAATGTGAAAAAGCAAAATATGACAGTTGTAACTTGCATATCAGATCTAACAATGATAAGTTCTTGATTTTATTCTGAAGGCTTAGGATCTCTGAAGACAGGATTTGCAAAATACTTTGAAAGAAAGGTAAGAGGAAGTATAGGTGACTTGAAGATAGAAACAGCTGGGTAGTATATATTAAAGCCTTTTTACTATAATGTTGAAAAATTTTCCATAAATCGTTGTTTAGGAGGAAGAAAAATGATTTCATTTACTAATTACATTTTTCCAAGTAAAAAGAACAATCACCAATGAAACATCTGGTTTAGTCCTGCCAACTTGGCTTCTGAAATGGTTAATTCTGTGACCACTACCCACAGCCTAGTAGCAGTAACACCCTGTCCTGTATGGCTGATACCACACTAGGTCTGTAAATGGCAAGCTATATGTCCTTGACAAAAAGCATGTTCAACAACTTCACACACTGGTCGACTGAAGGGATCAATCACAACATGAAACAACCGTGAAATCACTGTAAAAGAGCCAAATCTCAATGGGCATTCCTCAACTTTTTCCTAGTTCATGTCTGAGAACATTCAGCACACAAGCTGGGTTCTCAGTATACATTCCCAATTCAATTTTTATCCTGCTTTTCCAGATAAAATAAATAGCATGAGGTTGCTAAGCCCTCACCTCTCCCTAAGTTACCACAGAAAGGGCATGCATAACACTGCCTTCCTGTTATTGAAATGATATTCTTAAATGTGTTTAAAGAGGAACTTTTTAAGTGTGTCTCAAAATCCGCTGTCAGACAAGTGATGATACAGATCACTATGTCCCAGAATACATCAGGATACTGCTAGAAAAGCCTAATCAACAAAATATGGCAGCAAAATAAGACTTGTCTGTAGTACTGAAGAGATGCTCTCAACTATGTCGGCCAAAAAGAAATAAGTTTGTGTGCTGGTTTTGGCTGGGATAGAGTTGATTTTCTTCATAGTAGCTAGTATGGGGCTATGTTTTGGATTTGTGCTGAAAACGGCATTGATAATATAGGGATGTTTTAGTCGTTGCTGAGCAGTGCTCACACAGAGTCAAGGCCTTTTCTGCTTCTCACACCACGCCACCAGTGAGCAGGCTGGGGGAGCACAAGAAGTTGGGAGGGGACACAGCTGGGACAGCTGACCCCAACTGACCAAAGGGATATTCCATACCACATGACGTCATGCTCAGCATATAAAGCTGGGGGAAGAAGAAGGAAGGGGGGCACGTTTGGAGTGATGGCGTTGGTCTTCCCAAGTAACTGTTATGTGCGATGGAGCCCTGCTTTCCTGGAGATGGCTGAACACCTGTCTGCCAATGAGAAGTAGTGAATGAATTCCTTGTTTTGCTTTGCTTGTGTGCAAGGCTTTTGCTTTACCTATTAAACTGCCTTTATCTCAGCCCAAGAGTTTTCTACTTTTACCCTTCCGATTGTCTCCCCCATCCCACCGGGGGGGAGTAAGCGAGCAGTTGTGTGGTGTTTAGTTGCCAGCCACGGTTAAACCACGACAGTTTCTTTTTAAGTTTGCAAACTTGACTTGCCAGCTTTATAACACTAGGCTGTTTAGAACCACACTGTGTTGCTTTAGCTTAGGTTTGCCTTATTGATCTTTACAAGGCAGAGAAATATTTGCAAGGAGAAATATTTCCAGTTATAGAATATGCCAGGCAGTGATTACTTGGAAAAACTAAGGCCAACTTCTCTGTTTTGTAGAACTCTGGCAAAACTGTTCAGTGATACTGCATTCAGTTGTGGGAATTTTGAACTAGAAGGCTAAAGAAAGATGTAAGCAACTCAGAGAAGAGTAAGAAAGGAGCTGGCAGAGAAAGGGGAAAAAATAAAATGAAAAAACTCAACAAGTCGTTTGGTGAACAATGGGGGGAGATCTAAAAAAGTGGGTTATCTGACAAGTTTCTTCAGATGTTTGAGTGGTACAGTTAAGGAGCGGGACTACTTAACATTGGAAATTGGAAATAATTCAGAGTAATCTGGTGAACTTTATAAATCCCAAAAGAGGCAAGAGATCACAGAAGAAAAAAAATATCTAGTAGTCAAATCCCTCAAGGACAGCTGACTTCAATCGCAAAAAAACTGTTTCTAGGTAATGCACAAAGCTGGAATGCAGCAGCTCTGGACTCACTTATCAGGTCTGTTATACATTTTATCAGCAAGCCCAGGAGCAGCCCATCTCTCTGCTTCAGTTGTGCTTTACTAAAACACAGATATTGGTACGGCCACTTTCTCAATCTTTGTTTTATCTGTTTAAATTGTAAACCCTTCAGGGGAAAAATTACTTCACGCTATGTGTTCATAGAGTACCTTGCACAGTGGGATCCTAATTTCAGTTGAGCTCTCCAATTGCTGCCATAATACAAATAATAAATGACAATGTATTAAGACCACCAAAGAACAGCCCTCCAGTTTAATAAATGTAAATCCTCGCTTGAGATAGTTAAATCTACTCTGGACTTAGAAATAGAAAATATATTTCAGGGAATAATCCTGTACCAGTAGGGGCACAGCTGACCTATTTTTATCTCTAGCTCCATGAATCACAGAAGTTAAAATGGACGTATTACAGTATCAAATGTCTATTTTGAATGATATAATAGAAGAAGAAATCTTTTGAAGTTCCTTTTCTTTCAGGCACAGCACTCTACATATTAAGCACAATGTAAGGTGCTTATCTTTGAAATATGGAATAAAAGCTGTTGACCTTTTAAACATAAAATCTTGGTGAGCTTTGGTATGGCTTGGTCTAATTATATTATAATGGATAGAAGGTAATCTCTTATGTATGCTGTCTAGACACATCATTTCTTACCAGAAATCTCAGGAAAAAAATTGGACCTATAGCAAAGCAGCGATGTAGCAATCTTTGTTGAAAGACCAGGATACCATGGCTTCACAACAGACAACAAGAGATGCATGACATTGCTAAGCAACGCTATGAGCTAGTGAGGTTTTCTCTGGCTTCATATGGTGCGGTAGTTAAGGAAGTAAGAGCAAGAAAAGAAAGACAAAAACAACCAAATGAACTGAAGAGTGTAAGAAAGAAAGCAAAAGAACAAATGGAAAAGCAGGAAAAATAAGTGTGAATTAATAAAGTAATGGGAGCATATCAAAACTGCTCTTCTAGGAAAGTCACAACATTATAATTTTTTAATTAAGAAGTCATAAAAATCAATACATTTACCAATGGATTTCTCCAGCTAAAATGTCATAATCCTACTTTCTTTTAAAGTGTATAATCACATATAGATTGGAAAATGCTTCTTAAAGTAAACTATGCTTTAAAGGGAATCACCATTTGTTAAAGCTCTTCTTGTGCAGGTAGGCTAGAGAATGTTTGAAAACTAAACAAGTGGGCTCAAAAGAGATTGACAGAAGGTTTAGGTGTTTCAAAGAATAGAACAATCTAATAAATGGTAAAAACGTTCTCTTCCACAGCTTGACAAGTTATTTGCACTCTAGAAAGCAGAGCTGGTCATTCGTCTCCATCTTTTCTCTTTGTAAGGTTAATTCTCAGATGATGATAACAGGTTTACCTCTATGATTAGACACTCCCATGGTTTCTTCTTTTTTAATAGAAATATTCACTACTGCTCATTTAACCTCCACGCAGCCAGTGCTGTTAAAAGTCTTCCCACCAAAAAAGCCCAGCAAATAACTTTTGAAAATATGGCTTGAATTGTTCCTGAATATAATCAAATCCATGCTCACATGCAAGAGAATCTAGTCTAGAACAAAGTTATCATACCAGCATGCTTTCCATCTAATTATAAAAGGGCATAAGTTACACTTTCTAAATAAAGTCTTCCCATTCCCTTCCACCACTCAGATTATTCTTCAGTTCTTTCTAACTCTCTTGTGCAACTTTTGTCTTCTGCCAAAGAAATGACATTTGGTAGAAGATTAATGAACAATCCCAATCCATCTCTCATGCAACACTGAGGAGGTGTATTGTCACCTTGTCTACATACACCTCCTTTCAGGGAAATACCTTCTGACCTTTTTTTTCCTGGATTACCTCCCAGATAAACTAAAGCTATCACACAGATGACAACAGAATTGCTATCTCTTAACTCCTCGAGCAGAATAGGCGAGATCCTTTGCAACATCTTGATCATATGATGGAAAAGCTGATGTTCGGTATTTCTCATTGTGATCTAAAATAGTTAAAAGGACCGTCCAAAATAAAGTATGTAAGATGTCATTGTAACAACCATTAGGTGTCCATAACCATTGTACCAGTCAAAACAGAACAACGACTCACTCAGCATTGGTTGCCATTTGACATTTTCTAAAAATAAACAACTTAGCTATTTAAAAATAAAAATCACAGATTAGAAAACAAAGTATCTATTTGACACAGAATATGAGTCTCTGACTTTGTATGCTATTTTAATTCAAGTAAGTCTAAGTTTTGAGTTTCCTACTGTTTTGTAAACATAGGGCAAGAACCACATGACATTAACTCCCTCAAGAAAAAGCATCAAATACACACTAAATAAACCACAACTTCAGTGTCATTATACTGTTTTCGATCTGATTCATTAACAGGAGCAAAAGTAATCTTGGTAAACAAGCAACAATTACAAGCAGACTCTAGGCTGCAAACCTGTAAAATAGTACTATTGATGAAGTTGTCACTTCCTGACTATTATTTTCGTGTGGGAAGACTGTTTTTCTCCACAGTTTTCTAAGAATTTTCAGTCTTTAAGTGCCTACAGTGCGTACCTTATTTTGCAGTGTCTGTCAGCCCAGAAGTTGTTTAATTATTCTTTCCATCTTAATGAAAACATGCTTCTTATCTTGATGTTAATAGCTAGAAAATATGTTCTGTTAGACTAAGAACTCTCTACTTGCATATCCAGCATGGTTATTCAGGATTTTAAACATGACGTATTTAGAGAAGCTTTTACTTTCCGGTTAGAATGACCCCAATCCTATCCTTTTGTGCCACGCCTTTAAATCCCTTCTCTCACTAATACTGAGGGACATCAGGGAATTATCCTTTAATGAAGTCCAGGAATTACACAAGAAACTTTTGAAATATTTTAGCTGCTTTGTTACAGGTACTCTTGATTCAGTTTGGGGAATTAGAAGTGTTCTTCGACCACAAGAGGGAGCTCATATTGTTCTGTTATGTGCAACAGCAATGTGTGGAGGCACACAAGATAGTTTGCTTTGAATCCATTTGGTATAGAAATGAGAAAGGTCATCAGATATATTTTAATAAGCATGATAAGTACAGATGCACGTTTGAATTCAAATCAATCTTAATTAAAGACTTTTTCAATGAAACCAGAATTGTTCCAGATTTTGTTCAACAAAATAAAATGCCACATTTTTAACTATGTTTTTGATAGTAAAAAGATTTAAAGATTTATGCCTGCTGCTCTTCTATGAGTAACTCCATAGTTTCAGTGGGACCATTTATGGGATGGCAGATCTCTACCGTGATAAATGATGGCTGCAAAATTCATCCTAGCTCTATACATAATAACAATATACAAATGCTAATGTTCCTAGAACAAATCTCAGATTCCCCAACAAGCTCTACCACATATAAACTGCAGTAGTAGTAACGGAGTTCTTTGAAGGCTTAGAATACTCTTGAGCCTCTTACCATCAAAATGGAATAGTTACCAAAAGAGCAATGTGAAGAAAGAAAATGAGCTTGGTCTGAAGACAGAAAGCATCAGTTGCTGTGTCTGAAGCCAGTGAAGAGCTACTCCAGTGCAGCCCAAAGAAGGATGCTCCACAGAGCTGTGAAAGATGCTGGAAACACGAGAAGTAAATTACATCACCAAAATATCTCCTCCTCCATGGCTGGACAGTTTTCCGAACACAATTTTCTAATCTTTACACCTGCTGAGTTCTAAATGTCTCAAACTGTGAGGCTTTTATCATTTCCCATGTTCTCCAAACTCCACAGCTAAAAATTTTTTTGAGATATTTTCTGGCACTCAGTCTTCTCTTTTTTGTTTCTATTTTTACCTTATTACTTATAGGCCTACACATCTTGACAAACAATCCCACTCCCTTCTTATTGCTTATCTCTTTGAAAAAGTCATCTTGTTCGTTTATCCATACACATTCACACACAAATACACACACACACTTGAAGGGCCCTGGAGTTGCGGATGATATAAGCTGGATATTATAAGTGTGAAGCATCAAGAAACTGNCAAGCATTGCTTATGCTTCACTGTCAATACTTCCCCATGCAATCTAACCAACTACATATGTGTCCAGAACAAAAGTGCAAATGTGCATCCTTTAGATCAGTGTATTTTAGATATTTGCCTGTAAGTGCTCCTTTTCATAGCCCTTTCAATCATTATTAGAGTTTTCAACAGGGATTATTTATAAAGAAGAAAAAAACCTGAGAGGTATTGTTTTCTCTGCGGATCTGTTTCAATGTTATCTAAACATTTGTATATTGGGTATGCTCTACTTTGAAAAGCAGAAAAATAACAAGACTGTGGTCTACTGTGCTGACAGACTTAGCCACAAGTTGTTCCAATATCTCACTAAAACATAACAAAATTGTAATTCTCGAAACATGTATGTAGCTCATTAGTGGTTTAAACTAAGTGGTGTTTATTGATTTTAAAAGACCACTCCTTTCTGCACGTAGCACTCGGCATGTTCACCCACAATCCATTTTATCCCCAGTAACTTCCCTGAAGAAAAGTGTACCACCTCTAAATTCATACTATTATCATTACTAAATTTAAAAAATTATTAAAGGCTTGCAGATATATAACTGCATGCAGATGGCATTGAATGCATCTTATTTGTGCAGAATGTTTTGCTACATTGCAAATCTATACATACTACTTGGTTTTATTGCGATATAAATGCCTTTAAACGCCTCAACATATTTCTCAGTGTTGTGTGCTAACTTATATTTCAATTCTGTTCACGTCTTCTCAGTAAACTGCATAAAATCAGATTTGCCTTTGTTTTATTACAATGTAAAATACCATTTGTAGCTTAATAAAAGTGATGCATACATTTAAAAAAAAAAAAAATCCCAAAGAATAAAATAGCATAGAAGTCTCCACTCTCTCCTCACTGCAAATTAAAACAGCAGTTGAGGAGGAAAAAGAAAAGAGAAAAATCTTATTAAGGGTAATGCTATACACATTTATGTAATGAAAGTATGTCTGACCTTTTTGCAGTCCCCAAAATTGCCAGCTACTGTAAGGCTTTCCGTAAACTGCCTGCCAAATTGACAGAAAAACTGGCCACTTTCCTACAGTTCACATCTGCATTCAGTTTACACACAGTAAGAAGAACGTAAGACATCGAGAATATTTGATTTGCACCAATCTGTGACATTATTTCCAATGAGAAAGCTACTTTATCATGGGAAAACAATGAAACAGGTGACCAGTACTCTCAATAAGGAGTATTTTATTAATAACAGATCACTTGAATACAGAGTTTACTTCTCCATATTTAAGTCAGTTAAGTCACTTCACGATGTCTGACACAAACTTTTCCACTCCAGCAACATTAGAGAGAAAGCACCATCTCTGTCTTTATATTGTCCAGAGGCTCGAATCCCAGTCCAAATGTGGAAAACATTTGCAAGGCTTGGTTTCACTATTAATGAGCATTTAATGACACCAGCAAACCACAACATGAGCTGGCAAAAGCAGCAGCCTTTTCTAAGGAAAGGAACAATAGTACAGTAGTCTACTTTGGAGCCTGAACTTTGCAATTTGTTTACGTGTGAGATCTTCATTACAAGACATGATCTTGCAAAAATCCTGATTATTTAATGCAGGCATTTGTGTTAGCTCACCAGACCTTCTTCTATAGCTACACAGCAGCAAAGAAGCAGCTCAACTCATCCTCTGAGGCTGCCATGATATTCCTCATTTTCTCTGGGACACAGCTGCTTAAAACAACCACCACCACAGCCTTTTATGCCCTCTCAGAGTTCCCAGTTCAAATCTAACCACTTGAGCAGTCTCATGACTCCATAATCCTCAGCACATCTAGCATTAAATGTGAGCTTACGATCTCGTGCAAATAAAAATGCTTGCTGAATGTAGGTAACTGCTGACTCAGAACTAAGAAGTCATGTCATGGGTGCCACAAAGACTTAAACTGTCTATACATGATTCAAAAAACTTCACATAGCCAAAAAGAGCCATATAAAAATGTTCAAAACATTCCTCTAATGTTTTGCCTCATGACTGTAACCATTGCTATCTCTACAAACACCATATTTAGTCTAAGACATTTTCCAAATCTAACACAATGCTCAAAGCTTGACCAACAGT
>WAAD01036544.1:40388-65368 GCA_013389945.1 Fregata magnificens | reverse complement strand
CAGGTGCCACCAAGCCGCTCTATCACTCCCCTCCTATNCACCAGCAGCGACGCCCAGCCACGTCCCGGGAAGCAGGGCCCCAGCACGTGCCACGGCTGCTCCCGAGGACAAAGACAAACGTCCCAAACAACAAATGCCCCCCACTTCCTCCTTCCTCCCAGCTTTTATCCCTGAGCAGACGTCACACGGTACGGAATAGCCCCGTTTAGCCCGGGTCAACGGTCCTGGCCGCCCCCCTCCCAAGATGCCGCCCACCCCCAGCCCACAGCGGGGGCGAGGAGGGGGGATGTTGGAGAGAGACACCTTGGGGCTGGGCAAGCAAGTAGAACTATTTCTCATGATTTTAGCTTTAAATTTGTGATTCATTGTAAAATACTATTTAATTAGCAAAGTTAAACAAATGTTAATGTAAAACAGTACTGTGTAACACTGAATTTTTTCAGGATTATTTAACACATGAAAATGGAAGGGAAAGCACCTGAAAAAGTAACCACCAAAATATTTTTTTTTTTATGATAGAGGCAAGATCCTTTAATAACATTACCAAAAAATAGGTAGTCTAAGAAAATAATTTCTGATTTTCACATATGTCAACAGAAAAAGTAATCTCTTCACCTGCAGGAGCTGCAACTGGATGTACTGTTTTAATTTGTGAAAAATGGCTTTCTATGAAGCAACAGACACAGGCTACTTCAGCATTTAGATGATTATGTTTTCCAGTGACTCAATACAAATTTCAAGGAATGGAAGAATGCCTGCTTTGGTAGCGTGGTTCAGCTACCGGATATTATCCAGCAGGTAATATCATTTTCTCAGGAAAACACTAAAAAAAAAGGTTTCCTCCTTATAGCAAGTCCACTGAAAACATAATTCTGCTATAGCTGACTTACTTAAAACACAAGCATCACAATAACAAAAATATTTTTACAAAGCAACAAATGCAACCACCCTTGAAATTAGAAAAATAAACTGCTTAATCTTGTATAGAATATTCTTGATGTTGTATAATGGGTCCCATCAGTCTCTACAAGTTATTATTACATGATGTTTTGTCATCAGCCAATGAGATAAATGAATGGCAATAAGATGATAAAATGATACATATATGATGGTGTCTCACACATGATACCTTCAGAAATGAAAGAAAATGCTATTTTCAGTTAAATTAAGATGAGATTATGCTTTCTTGACAATTCATACTTATTTATATTAGAACCATATACGGTGGTGGACCTACCATCCAACTTACTTTCAGTAACATGTAAGATATACTAGAGATACAGTTTTAAATGCTTTTCAACTGTACTTTTTAGTATATTCAAAGACACAAACATAGGTGTGTCATGGGCCTATGCACATTCTTTGCTGGCAGTTACTGTACAGCAATGCTTACTACTTTTCAGTGAAAAGTGGGGCTGAAGCTTTCAAGACGACAGTTCATTAAACCAGAAAAACATTAGGTTTTATAAACTTGTCAGAAAGTTGCAATATTTTCTTTTCTATCTTGCTTATAACCCAAATACAATTTCTAGCAATGGAACAGTGATGGGTTTTGATTCTAAGGTATAGTACAAATTTAATTAAGTGATGCACATTCTAAATAAAGAAAATGGTTTAGTCTCCTGACATTTCAAATGAGAAAATTCAATCACAGGAACAATGAAACATAGACATTTTACTTATTTATTTATTTTACTCTTGATCTCCAAAGTTTTATTTTATTAGCCTGCCTGATATTTCACAACTATTCTGCCAGCCTGTAGATAACTTAAATAAGAATTGAACATATATTTATGACAGATAAAAATGTCATCATTCACTTTATCTCATCCATAGAGAAACTTTATTTTATTGTTATTATATTAAATTCCAGGCCAACTTCAATTTATGCTGTGGTCTAGTGAATGCCATCTCTGATTCTGAAGACGAGTCATGCTTAAAATAGTTATCCAACTAACCTATATAAAATTCAGTTAACATACAATAATTTATTATAGCCATAATCAATTAATTAAAAATAACAGATAGTGGAGTTGATTAAAGTCTTTTGAAATTATCTGTGGAGATATCTCAGTTTGTTCAGACAAAATAGCAGGGCTTTGTATTCATCTATTTCTTCAGCATAAGTACAGCTACCACTATGTTTTGCCTGCATGGAGTGGCAAACTATCACTGTCTCTGTCTTCTTAGATCAGTAGGACCTTGTAATGGGTTTAACACCTAGGATTCTTTGGGAAAAAAACCAATGATACCATTACTGTGCAGGGGTGCCTACAGCATACCACTGTGTGCCAGTGAAGAAAAACTAAAAGACTGTAGTCTGAATACAAACAGTTTTACAATATGTGAATATAAACTCACAAGAATATGTATGTACATACATGGGTATTAACAGCATATGCTTGGAAACAATAAGACTTAGCTACATTGAAATGATCAAGCAACAAACATACCATTCTGGCAATCCCTAATGAGGGTAGGCAATAATATTTCATCTTAGTATTCTTTTTAATCAACTATTTACCCTTACTGCAGTAACCTAAGAGAGAGCAGTTAGGGAAGATCCTACATTGGCCCACATATACTGTTAAATCTTTAAAATACATGCATTATATGTAGCATCTGCTGAGACTGAATATGAGTGGAATTTTTTTGTTTGTTCATTTTTCTTAGCAAGCAACCTGATCTCATATTTTCATGAGAGTGTCAGTGCATAGGGGCTTTGTAAGTTTGAAGCTTGATATTTCTCACTAGTTTTCTCTAATGCCCAGAAGCAGCAAAAGATATTCCTTCTTTTCCTTCCTTTCTGTTCCTTCCTTTCTCTCCTTATCAAATTGTTAATGGTAAATGAAGCCCCTTCCATTTAAGTTACCTACCTTGCTGAAATGCAAGATAGATTGGACAATCTTTCCCTGGCCTGCAGTCACAGATTTTCTGTGAGAAAACATACATGCATAAAGCAGAAGCTCATATAGGTCACATACCCATATGATATGCTTAAATCAGTAGTATTTCAAGTTGTGCCAGCCGAAAGCCTCTTGTTCTTTCACTGGATACCACTGAGGAGAAACTGGCTTCCTCTTCTTTACTTCCCCAGTCAGGCATTTACACATATTGGTAAGATTCTCCTGCCACCCTCATCCCACACAATGAAACAACTCGCAACTAAGACTCTCAATTCTTGAAACTAAATAGTCCCAGCTCTTTCAGCCTCTCCTCGTATGTCAGATGCTCCAGATCATCTTTGTGGCCTTTCACTGGCTTCACTCTTGTATGCTCATGCCTCTCTTGCACTTGGGAGCCCAGAACTGAACACAGTACTCCAGGTGTCTCTCACCAGGGCTTAGCAGAGAGGAAGGATCACCTCCCTCGACCTGCTGGCGATAGCCAGTGTCCCAGCATACCATTAGTCGTCTTTGCTGCAAGGGCACATTGCTGGCTTACAGTCAACTTGGTGTCCACGAGGATCCCCAGGGCATTTTCTGCAAAGCTGCTTTCCAGCTGGTCTGACCCCAGCATGTACTGGTGCATGGGGTTGTTCCTCCCAGGTGCAGGACTCTGCATTTTCTTTTGCTGAACTTCATAAAGTTCCTCTCAGCCCAGTTCTCCAGCCTGTTGATGTCCCACTGAACAGCAGCACAACCCTCTGATGTATCAGTCACTCCTCTCAGCTCTGTATCATCTGCAAACTTGCTAAGTGTGCCATGTCCCATCAAGCAGGTCATTAATGAAGATATTGAACAGTGTTGGCACCAGTGTTGAACCCTGTGGTATAACATTTCTGACTGGCCTCCAACTGGAATTCATGGTGCTCATCACAATCATTTAAGCCTGGCAGTTCAGCCAGTTTTCAATCCACTTCACTGACTGTTTATCTAATCTATACTTCATCAAGTTGTCTATAAGGATGTTTTAGGAGACTGTGTTGGAAGCCTCACTAAAATTAAAATAAATAATATCCATTGCTCTCCACTCAACCACTGTAAGCAGTCATTTCATCACAGGGTTTTTCACTGTTACTAATTGTGGCTCACTCCACCATCCTGAACAAGTCATGTATGTGACAGGTTTTGCATTGTCTTACTTTTTTTTTTTGACTGTCTACACCTTTATCTTCATGTTCTTTAGTCTAAGACTGATTCTGAATATTTATCATTCCTAATTGTTGTTTATTTTGAAATACTTTTCTAAAATCACCTCCAAACTATTTTTTTTTTAATATGGAATGACTTCTTCAGTCTCTTCACTAATGTGCCTTCCTATTTAATTTGCTTATTTATAAACAGTGCCCTGGAACTGAAGCCACAAAAAATCTCCTCACATTCTGCAAGAGGAAATACAGAGTTTCAAAAGTTTCAGCCTCTCCACTAATAATTGAATGCAGAAGATCTTCTCCATTCTGAAATATACAGAATAAAACCAGATTAACCCTTCTCTTAACATGTAAAACCTGTGTTTTAAATAACCTCTGTATAAAACTGACAACACAGCATTCAAAAATTTTAAAGATTGTTTCATACAGAGCAAAAAGAACAGCACCAATTAGTGCTAATTTATCATAATAAAAGATATTTTCAAGACTAGTTATATAAAGGTCATCATCTTTTTAGATAGTTATGAAATATCTTTCCTTTGTCCTCACTAAAATAACTGCTTCTGTCCTTCATTCTTATTATGTTTTTCCTTGTTTTGGTAGATTAGTAGTTAAAAACAAATTGCTAGAGCTACAAGTATTTAATTAACATAACAAAAAAAGTACTTCTATCCTTCCGGGATCTCCTTTTGACTCAAATACATTTAGAGATGATGAGGGGTACCTTTCATAGGTCCCTCTTGGGAAGTTATGTGCTCAAGTCACATTTACATTAAAAAGATTTGTTTGTGTAGCTCCCTGTACACCATTTTAAAGACCTGCTTCTTGGAATATCAAATTATATTTTATTTGATAGATGTGAAGTCTGGTAAGGATAAGAGAGTGAATTTTGTTGCTTGCTTGTCCTTCAGTTCAAAATTAGAATTTTGCAAGTTATTTAACTTAGACTGATAGGCATATAAGAACTGAAACTACATAGGCTTTCAAATACCTTTACTAAAAGGTTGTCATATATAGAAATCCCTGATAGCACTGGTGGTTTGGGGTTTTTTATTACTATGAGAAATAACTTTTTTTTTCTTACTTTTAGAAGTCTCTGTTACATAAAAAGGAAAAATAAAGAGGCATTCAAGATGGAAAAATAGTGACATTTAATATCAGCTTTGATGGTGAAATATGGAGCTTATGTACCTGTCGCATCCCAACCTGAGAGGAGGGAGGGAGAGCGACCAAGGTTCTAATGATCCCCTTGGACTAAATTAAGGTGAAACGACACCAAATGATTAATTAAACATTTTTATTTCAACACAGAAGTAACTTGAACTTGGAAAGGCAACTTGAACTTGAAAACATGGAAAAGCGTTGACGGTGGGGGTTCTTATTAGGAATATTTGTAAAAGAAGAAGAAGAAAAGAAGAGAGAGGGTGAGAGAGAGAGAGAGACATAGGGAGATATCGTGACCCTTGGATCCAGCACCGACGATGACAGACGTGACGATCCTCAGGTGACGGGCACACACCAGTCTCTTTGTTATAGTGTCTTTTATAGTTTAAGCCCCGCCTTCGGTTATGCCTCCTGTGAGCTTATATGGGTTTTGTTCCAGAAGTTTCGTGATCTTCTGCGCAGGCGCCATTGTGAGAGGTGGTCGCGAGGGGTCTTTAGGACAGTCATAAGCCCCTTCCTCAAAATAAACTTTGTATGACCTCTGCAAGTTGTTATGGGAGACACAGCAGAACCTGGGACTGCGCATCCTCCAACGCGCCCCCCATGCCCTGTGTCCATCAATTTCCCACCTCCAGTTCACTACATTCCACTTTCCAACAATGTTTGAGGCATTAACTCTTTCAGTCCCTCACAACCTGTACTTCACAAAAGTAAATCCAACAGATTCTTAAGCCAGGAAACCAATAATCTTCTATTTATAGCCCAATTGTGAAAAACTACAGTGTATCAATTTAGGGGTCACACTGCCCTGGGTCACACTCAAAATGAGACCAATTCCTGTAATCGGCAAAATGTCCTTATAATTTATTTTTATATAGATAAATATATTTTTATATAGATATATACTTAATCTTAGCATTGACTGAATCCTAGTGCCCCTAAAGAAAACATGAAGCCTCCAGCTGAATTCAATGGGGACAATCTTTGGTCCATACAGGTTGCAGAAGGACTTCTTTTCTTAATGGAGGAAAGTATTCAAGCCTCTAACTCGGTAGCATTTCTCAACATTGTAGGTCAGATCATTTTGCTGCTCTGTCACTCTCTGGTTGTCTTCTTTCTCTGACATTTTTCTATTGTGTTCATGTCCCCTTCAATAACCTGAAATCATACTGACAATTAATGAAAAAATGTACTGGAAGAAAGCGATTAGGGTGACTAACTTATTTAAAACAAGTACTCATTAAGATTAAAAAGAACAGCTACTTCATCTTACTTCTTTGTTTTTCCCAATTAATATTTGTATTAATTAAGAAATTGCTTTGAAAATGTAATTCTTTTACGAGGGGAAAAAAAAAGAAGAAGAAATAACAACAAAAAACCAAACCTGGACTGAAACATTTATTACAAGTAAGTCCATAATAACTTGCAAGGAACTCAGATGAAGTATTGCTTACTGCATGAGGGAAATGTTTGGAGGAGGTGGTGGGAGTTTGGTCAGTTTGCATAGGACTGAAATACTAGTTATAGTTACAGCATCTCTGTTAATATTTTTAATTGATTTTTCTCATTTATTATTTCAGCCAAAAGTTCCTTTATTTCAGATGATAAGGTAAAATAAGGAAAAAAATTATTCATGGGAGAAATTAGATTCTAATATTTTTGCAACCTTTTGTTTTGGCGGTTTGGCTGTTCTTGTGAACGCTCTTTACTGAACCTGCAAAAACCAACCTTAATTTGCTCACTTCATAAACATCAGAATAATCACAATGTGCAGCTGATTAGTAAGTCTTAACTAGGGCGTAACAACTCTTCTTGTGCAGCACATTTGAGTTTCTTTCCATTTTAGTGCTGAACAGAAGCACAAGGCATGCATCATCCATAGAAAACAACCTGACAGGAGCCCACTGAAAGCAAAAAACACTGGAGAGATTTGCTGGATGTTCTTCATCAAGCTCTTTGAAGATAAAGCATGGCTCTGGCACCCTGTCTTTCCTGTGCTCTTGGTGACCACTTAGTAGTTTGGTAGAGAAAAACAAAGGGCAAAAATTCAGAGTGTGGGAGAAAAAAAAAATAGATTGGGGCATGAAATGTGCTGAAATTGGAAGCATAGGAGCTAGGACTGAGTGAGAAAGAGGGCTGTAACTGCATGGAAAAGAAATTACAACAGAAGGAAAGAGAAGTTGGAATTGGTTGGACATTTGAGACTGTGACTAGTAAATGTGATAGAAGCAGCTGAGGAAAAGGGAGAGATGCAGGCAGAGGGTTGGGGTGGGAGGAAACAGACTGCAGTGAGAAGCCCCTAAACAGAGAATGGGCTGGATTGGCAATAAGTCAAAGAACCTGGATGACCACCACAGGATAAAGATGTGACACATGACTTCAGAGAAATAGGTACAAAAGTGTGCTCACAAAGGCATACTGATTGCAGATTATGGAAATGAAGCCCTTTTTTCCCTGATGTTTACAAGTATTTGTAGCATGTACTGGCACAGCACGTGGTGTGAACAGCATGAGGTAAAATGTAAAGCAAACTGAGAGAAAGCCTGTCACATTCTCCAGCCCTCCCATTCTTTGGAGCTAGGAAGCAAAACTTGCAATACTTTGAGATGTTATCATTTAAGCATGAGTTTAGCATGGTCTTGGAGGAAAAAACCACAATGGTGTTACATTTTAAAAGCTACTATATAGAAGGTAAGCAGTTCTCTTGTTTTGCCTTTGTGGTATTATTGATAGTTTGAAGAATTAGAATTACATGCACATATATGTAACATTATATGTCACAGTTACCAATATATCACTCATTCCATTTATTATTATTATCTTATAATAAATTGCATGATCACATAAGAATGCATAGTCTCTACCTCAAGAAATAACACATTCTAGATTGCCTTCTACATTATATTTAATTTTTAAAAAGTTGTTATTATTATTTTGCAAGATATTTTTGTAGGACATGGTCTGCTCCAATTCTGTAGTTAATTGCTACTCTGTGCTATAAACTGTTTTAGTGACCTTCATTTCAGAAGCTCTGGCCTCTCCATTCTCTGTGGTAGGCCTTTCCCATTTTGCACTGAAAAAGGCCTCAGGCTAAAGCCGTGCCTTTTCTTTGTCCCATGAATTTTATTCTAGTTTAGCTGTGATTTGAAACATGAAGACATTATTTCCCTTCTCTCATTTCTCAGGAAAAACGTAACATTGTACAGTAGTAGAAGCTGAACCCAAATATTTCAGCTCTTCCGAAAGGACAACAGCAGCAGCAGCCCATTCTGTGATGGGGAGATGGAGAGGATAGCAAGGCTGGATGGGACTGTCCACTCCTGGTCACAAAAGCTGCACTTATATTAGTAAACAAAAGAAGATCACGCCTTGGATTTTTACAGTGGTGCATGATCATCCACACTGTTTAATGATTTTTCTGTTCCCTGAAAGAGTTTTGGTCTGTACCAGCTTGCACTGATGTAGACAATCCCTGGTTGTTATTGGAGTCCCTAGTTATCAGAGATAAGCCCATCCAAGGACCAGCCCAGCAGACAATATGTGTAAGGCACCCTGTTTTGGAGGGGGAAGAGAATTTAGCCACATGGATGTAAACCAGATTGTGTCATTTTCCCCCAGGCTCAGTGAATGTGGCCTGGCCTTGTTCTGTTCATTATGTGGGGCTAAGCTCAGACAGCCGTATTGGAGACGTAATGTGTGTATATACACATACATCTGCATAGACACATAATATTTCCCCTAACAGTGCCAAGATGAGTTAGGTTAAAGTCAGGATATGCCATACATAAGCCATTTGTGAGTTTGCATTCTGATACAGTCAGGGAACTGAAACATTAATCAGTACGCATAAAACTCAAGTTACAACAAAGAAACATATTTGGCATTTCTTAAATTTCAATATTTGATCCTTGCAACCTAGCCAACATTTTCAGAGCTGCCAGATTTTCTCCTAAGGAACACATAGATCCAAATTTTTGAAAGTTTCAATGTCTGCACTGTCAGAAATCATTAAGTCCTTAAAGACTCAAGAGATAAAAATCAATGCTTGACATTTTAGAGGGAAGAAGAAGAAGGAAAAAAAATTTAGAACTATCTTCTGTGTTCTTGAAAAGACATAAACATAATAGCAAACCAGAGTCTGAGAGCTGCTGGCTGATTTTCCCTTCTCAACCTCTTCTTTTTCTCGTATATTAGTGTATTATGGCCTCTAGGTAGAATTAAAGTGATAGTTGCATATTATTTTGGGGGACGCTTTTTGCCCTGTTAAAGTCTACCTCTTCCTATCTGTTTATTACTCATTTTAGCTTGATGCTATGTTGTATTAATGCATTATTTATGATTCTTTCACTTAACAGTTAAACTTGTAGGAACTTAAATACATCATTAAAAGCAATTTACTTTTTTTTTTTCAAAGATTTTTGTCCATCTGAATCAGCTACTAAGGAAGTTCTTGCTGTCCAAGATGTTGAAGTTTTTAGTCTCAGTTTTGCTTAATTCCTAGAAAATAACACTTAAAACTAAAAGGAAGTTAAACCAGAAGGAGAGAAGTAGTCATCATTGTTCCCGAAGTGTATATGGTGGTCTCTTTGGTGCTCTGCTCATATGCAGAATGGCATTTCTTTTGTGCTATAGAAAACACAGATACAAAATCATAGAACCACAGAGTGGTTTGGGTTGGAAGGGACCTTTAAGTACCATCTAGTCCAAATCCCCTGCCATGGGCAGGGACATCTTTCACTAGATGGACATAAGCCAACCTAATTGTCAACTTTTTAGTCACATATAGATGAAAACTTTTTTTTCCCCTGTCAACAAGATATTCCACAACCATCTGCTTCAGAACTCCTAGCATTATCTTGTGGGAATATATGGATCACTGTTTTGCCTTTTATGCTTTATAAATCTGAACATTTAAATAACAAATCTTGTAATTAAAATGCTTTTCCTCCATTTCCTTGTTATTTGGTACAGTTAAGTCCTATAGATGATGTTTCAAACCAAACTTATGGATAGATAACCCATTTTAGATAACTGGGCTGAATAGTTGCTTTGGGAGCTTATGAAAAGAAATCTACAAGCTTCAAGTCAAACCTTTTGATCAAGTTCTCATCTTCACACTTTCTAAAAAAGAGAAAGAGAGAGATATAAAACTGATGAGCAAATGATTCAACAAGGGAAAACAATTATTCTAGAGAAAGATCCCTGAGCAATCCATCAAAGAAGCTCTTTTACACCCCTCATTTTTTTAAGCACAAAGCATAAGAGCTAGTTTATTTGTTAGGCAACCCTTGACCTATGACCCTACCTGCCATGATCCTCTCCACCATCTTTTTGTTTCATTCACCTTGGTTCTGAGCTCACTTTCTTTGCAGGCTGCTAATGACTAACTTGTATGGTTGTTTATTATGTTATTGTCAGTTATGCTACTGAGACCGTGCTATGCCAGGATATTGCAATCAAGGACCTGTGGTCCAAGGCACACTGTCAGTGCCATGAGCTCACTTTTCTGCAGCCTATTGTTGTTTCCAGGCATATTTCCTGTCCTCTTAAACTTGAACACATCTGTTTGATACTGTTCCTAAGCCTAACCCATGGAAAAGATCAGTACTGAGACTGTCTCGGTGAGACACTGGTGCTGGTCATTGACTCATGAGAGGCCTTGAGAGCCTTGATATCTCCAGGTTTTACCATCACATCCACTGACACCCTGCTTGCCTATTAAATATGATAAGGTAAGACATATATATTGCGGAGCATGTCTATCAAACTTCTGTATGCATATAAGTCAGTTCAGACATGTAGAAAACCAGTCTCCAAACTAAACCTCTGATCAAGCTCTCAGACATGTTATAAAGTCTAATACAGAAGCTTTTGCCCCATGAGGGGCAACTGGTTTTCCTCATCTTCTGCTTGTATAGAGACCCAAATTATATAACTATCAAATTCAGTTAAATTCTTTAAAAAAGGTCTGTAAATGTGAGCTTTCCTTTCCCATAAAATATGACACATAAAACCTTTTCCAGCAATCACCATTAATTTATACAATATTTTCCTTTTCTTTGCATGCGTCTGCCAAAAGTTCGGATAAGGGAGGTCCCAATCTTCCACTGGTCAGATTTGTGAGTGACAGGCATCATACTTAAGTACAAATTTTGCTATATTGTAATTTTGTGGCCAGTTACTCAGTTACGTCCAAGTAAAGTAATGAGTTTCAGTTATATTATGACATCCCATGTCCAAAAATACCTTAAACAGGGAAGAAACATAAATTTTCAAGAAAGCTCTGTTACACCTGTTACAGCATGATTATAACACTTCAGATATCAGAGACAGAAAAAGACTTCTGTGTTCATCCACTATTAATAAAAAATTGATCTCCACATTATACGCTCATCTGTAACACATACGGCACTGGAAGGAAAATCTCATGAGTACAGAGCCTCAGGCTCTGCCACTGCCCTCTACCTTTCCCTGAGCACATTAAGTGCCATGTTTTTCCTTTCATTGCTTTCGTTTTATCTACTTTCCTAAACCTCTTTGTTCCTCTGTTTCATTTCCATCTACTCTGAGCTGCCATTATGGTACTGAATGCTGATAAGACAATAAAGTATTCTAACTCAGAAGGTTATTTTTCAGCTGTATTTCTTAGCGTAACACAGCCATCCTGTATTTATACGGGGAATCTCTGCATCCAGGTACCATGTTAAGGGCAATTAACTCAGCTGCTTGCAAGTACCCTGGATGTGAAGGATTGCAGGCATGGGTCAACCACTGCAACATGGACAGAGACTGATAATGTGACATCCTTTCAACTTGTGTTGCTGATTCTCACCCTCGCCCTGCCTTCCTAATGTCCTGCTGGTGCTGTACTTCTGCTGCTTCAGTCCTAGCTCTGTCACTGTCACTGTGCGGGGACATTCCCAGTCCCATCCCTCCTCTGCTGGCTCCTCAGGTCAATCTGTCGGCATTTCTGATTCCTTCCTCAACCCGACTGTGCCAGTTACCAATTTCAACAAAAATATATGTACAGTTACGTTAGCTCTGGTTTTTTTGTTCTGTTTTTCAGAACTGGAAGAAACAAAATTAAAAACCTAGGACTGAAGTGACCCTTCAAGGTCACTGAGTCCACTTACCCCCACTTAAGGGCACTTGTAGACTATACAGTAAGTGCAGGAGCGGTCATGTGAATGCTTACGTTTGCACTATGAAGGCATAATACAAAATAACTTTTAACAGTCAGCAAAATAATAAAACATTTAATCAGAGAAAACAATAATGCATTTTGTCAAAGAAAGCAAAAATCTTAGGAAATAAAGCCTTCAGAGGAAATAATACAGAGTTTTTACTCTCTATTTTTCTCCTTAATAGGGGAATAGTAAGGCAGAAAGATTGAATTTGAACAAATAATATAACATACACATCATGTATCATGTATATCACCATTAACAAGGGAAAGAAAAAGTCAGATTTCTTTCACAAGCCTCATAAGAATTTGGCTTGAAAGGATGCAAAATAACTCAAGAAAGATTTTTAATTTTTGTTTGGGACCTCTGCTCCAGGATGGCAAATTAAGAATATATAGATGCTGCATTGCTGTATAGTATTTTAGCCCCACTAAATTACATTTGAACCTTTGAAAACAAAAGATATTTTTTAATTTTTCTTAGTTCCTTAATAATAATTTTGTCTGTAACTGATAGAGATAAAAAGCTGGTTTTTTCCGTAGACAATGTAGACCTTTTGTTTACCTTTTCCACTTTATGATCACTCATAGTGATCCATCTTCTAGAACAAACACAAACAAGATGCATTCAGCAATTTTTCCTATCACTGCAACTCTTGGCAGAATATAGATTAAAAAAAATTCAATTCAGAGAAGGTGAAAGTGGTGCTGATCAATTGGTAGAAGCAACTTGATGAAATGGGAAAGCTGAAGTTTTTTCAAACTGTGTAGTGAGCCATCACAATGCTGCTGATATGCTTTGCAGGTACTGGTTTTCTCTGCACAACTGAAAGTTATTATTACTTGTAAGAGATACAAACTATCGAGACTATCAGATCTGCTGGTGCTGCTATAATATCAGACAAACACATGGATTTTATATATATATGTATATATGGCTAATAGCTGAAGATACTCTAAGTTTATTCTTCCATTTATTACCTCAATACAGACCTCCTACTTGTAGAACAGATAAATTTATGGAAAAGTCCACAGAATTTAACAAGGGTGAAACAGTGTAAATTTACTGAAATACCATTTCCCTTACATAGAGGATTACATTCTTTCAAAAAATCTGTGCGTGTAATTCTTTATTATAAAAATTTATAGAGTGTTAAAAGTCTCAGGAGAGATTTGTGTTCTCTGCTAAGCTTTACAGAAATTTGCCATAAATATAAGCTGCCTCTAAAGGCATGTGTAGAGTGATTGCAGCAGTAATGCTTTTTCCAGGAAGCATGTTACCACTGTCGTCTTAGGTTGCATCTGTTCACCTTTAGCTGCAGTGCTGTTGTCGAGATATTCCACATGCTTGCTGCTTTGGGAGAAGTCTGCTGTCTTGTTAGGCATCCTGGCAATTAACATCTGCACCAAACAAAGCAAGGACTGAAGAGAGGCTGTTGTTGATAAAGAATAGGCAGTTCTGCCACTCTCCTGTTAGGCATTATTTTAATGACATTATCAGCACCCCCTAAGCCTGATTATTTCAATGGACTACTCCCTAAGAGGATTTTAGGTAAAGATTTCTCAGATCTTTTATTTTAGACAAGAACAGAAGAGATTTGAGCCCACCTCTGGCCCTGAATCAATCTATAAAAGTAATATAAATATGGATTGACTGAAGAAGATCTAAAGGGGGTGGATGTTTGTTTCAGTTTATCCAGGAAAGACTCGGTTATGTGGCACTCAGGTCACAGTGAGCACACACAGGAGGCTGCTCAGCCAGGTAAGCGTGTCCTGTAACTCCGTCCCACCTGCCATATCCACATCCCAACTGCTGCCAGCACCTGTGGATTAACTGGGGAAGCTTTAGAAAATAGAGAATGAATGGCACTAGTGCTGTTCAGAGGAAAGTATTCTTTGATCTGAAAGAATGGATCCAACAACGTTACATTTTCTGTGAATTTCTCTAGAAACCCTTTAAGAATGATAAAGCAGAGAAATGTTTTGCCATTCTATGGATTTAAAGAGGAAAAGTAACATTTTAAGATGTTATTTCTTTGAAAAGTGTTGACATTTGGATTTTAAATACTCTACATGGCTTTTGAGAGTTGCCTGTTTAATAACTGTGGTAGGTTGACCTTGGCTGGTTGCCAGATGTGCACCCAGCCACTCTCACCCCCCTTCTCAACAGGAGTTACAGGGGAATAACATGGAAAAGCTCGTGGGTCAATATAAAGTCAGGGAGACCACTTACAAGTTACCATCATGGGCAAAACAGGCTTGACTTGGGGAAAATTAGTTTAATTTATTACCAGATAAAAATAGAGTTGGATGGTGAGAAATGAAGACAAACAACACGTTCTCCCTTCCCCCTGAGTGGCACAGAGGGGAGTGGGGGGCTACAGTCAGTCCATAACAGTTCCTCTCAGCCGCTTCTTCCTCCTCAGACTTTTTCTCTATTCCAGCATGCATCCTCTCCATGGGCTGCAGTCCTTCAGGGTAGAGTCCTTCTCTACTCCAAAGGGGGATCTCCCACGGTGCAGCTTCCTTCAGGGCATATCCACCTGCTCCAGTGTGGGGTCCTCCATGGACTGTAGTGTGGATATCTGCTCCACTGTGATCTCTTCCATGGGTGGCAGGGGAACATCTGCTTCAGCACCTGGAGCACCTCCTCCTCCTTCCCTAACCTTGGTGTTTGCAGGATTGTTTTGCACACTTCCCCTCTCTTCACTGCTGTGCAGTGTTTTTTACCATTTCTTAAATATGTTCTCCCAGAGACACCACAAACTACTCTGACAGGCTCAGCTGTGTCCTGCAGTGAGTCCGTTTTGGAGCCAGCTGGAACTGCCTTTGTCTGGCATGGGGCAGACCCTGGCTGCTGCTCACAGAGGATACCCTTGCATCTCCCACCATTACCAAAACCTTGCCACCTATGTCCAATACAAGAAGTTATAACATAAATGCTATTTATTGCAAATATAATTATATAGAGTCACACATACACTGTTCCCAAACACACTGTGACTTCTAACCTTCTCATCAACTTGCCTAACATTGAGAAGCTGAACACATTCAAACATTTAAGAATAGAGACAATTGCAGGGACTGAACAGGGAACTGTGATACTTATGATAGACATAATTTTTAAGAAATTATTTTGCATTTTCCCTGCAATCTTATGTTAATATAAAAGGAAACCTGTTAAAATCTACAATGCATGAAAAAAAGAGTGGTCTAGCACAGACATCTTTTAAAAGTCAATACATTTAATCAGTTAAAAGTTGGTGCAGACCTAACATCAAGATGTTTGTGTCTTTTTCTTTTAGTATTACATCTAGATATGGAGTTGAAACCAACTGCACTAAAGTGCAAGGAGCTGAATCGTGTGCTCATTGGAAATATAAAGAGATGATTGCAGCACTGATTGTCATAGCAACTGGAACATAATAGAGATGAAATATTTTGACATTCTTCTGAGGCATAGGCTCTGTCCATACTTATCAACTTACTGACACAGTATGAAGCAAGAACTCACACTTAGCAGGGCTACCAGCCAGTGTAGCAGTGGGGAATGACAGGTAATAGGAAATTATTGAGGACCTAATTGGAATAGCCAAAAGTCCTGGGATGTACATTATATTCAGCCTATTAGAAAAATAGAATATTAGAAACTCCATTCCACATCAGGAGATAGGGATGTAGAGAAAAAACTAGAAATAATGCCTGACTGAGCATTCATATCAGGCCGCCAGTGTGAGAGAACGTGTTGTCTACATGGTCTGGGGAATGGATGAAGGACAATAGGCTCAAAACCTGCCAGCACACATGGGTCTGGAAACTTTCCTGCAGTAGCCCCACACACCACCTCTCTCAGCCTGGTCCATTGCCTTTGCAGGTGAGTTCACCTGTCTATGAGTGTAAGCAGCAGCAGAAGGGAGTAACAGATGAAAAGAGAGTTGTGTATGGGAGAACACAACCAAGAACAAGTCTTATGTGGAGCAGCTGAGGGAACTGGGGCTGTTTAGTCTGGAGAAAAGGAGGCTGAAGGGAGACCTTATCACTCTCTACAACTACCTGAAAGGAGGTTGTAGCGAGGTGGGTGTCGGTCTCTTTTCCCAAGTAACAAGTGATAGGACGAGAGGAAATGGTCTCAAGTTGCGCCAGGAGAGGTTTAGACTGGATATTAGGAAAAATGTCTTCACTGAAAGGGTTATCAATCATTGGAACAGGCTGTCCAGGGAAGTGGTTGAGTCACCATCCCTGGAGGTATTTAAAAGACATGTAGATGTGGCACTTAGGGACATGGTTTGGTGGTGGACTTGGCAGTGTTAGGTTTACAGTTGGACTTGATGATCTTAAAGGTCTTTTCTGACCTAAATAATTCTATCATTCTATAACCTGAATAAACTTTTTGCTGTAGATTTTTAAACTGCTTCTCCAACCCTGCTGTTGCACACGCAAGCTTTGTCCTAGAGCTTTCCACTGCTTGAAAAGACCAGAGAACTGTAGGAGCCATCTATAAGCTGTGAAAGGAGGTTTTCTAGAAAAAACAGGAGACTACTGTGACAGAGATAATGCTGGTCATATATTGTACTATTTGGTTATATAGCTAAGTGCCCAACAATAAGTTAACACTATATTTGGTCTCTTAAATAAGTTTAGCCTGGTTTTCAAGAATGCTGAGGAAAGTCCCTTCTCTGAGGAATCCCATTGCCTTTACTCAGCAAGAAGAAAAAAAACATTTCATTTCTGAAAAAGGTAAGCTTGTAAGGTGCATTAACATGCAAAAAAATATTTGGAGAACCTGCAAACTTGCAAAGTTCTATCTAAATTTTCAATGAAGCTATGGTTTGGCCTTAACATAATTAGTTATATTAATAAAGTGACAAGAGGAGCTATATATTCATTTAATTCTGAGTTATAATAATTATCAGAATTAAAAATATTGTACAGGTAATGTAAGGGATTGGATGACAAAACTTTAACATTTAAGAGGTTACCTTGCTTGCCCACATCACATTCATGAACAAATTTTTAAGACAGACTCCTTAATCTCCAAAAATTTGCTTTTGTTTCAACTTTCCAGGGGACCAAACACCAGCAATTTAGTGTAAGAAAAACCTGACCACATTAAATTTTTGCTGCTGGCAGCAGAAGAGTCAGGAAAGGAACATAGCTGTTTTACTCCACCATGCCAAGAATCATTGCTCAGCAAGATCTCTTCCATTAACTTCTGACAAGATCAGAAGAGCTTAAACAGGTATTAAAATACTAGCGCAGACTACAACGTTGCTATTAATAGCAGCAGTCACCTTCCCCAAAGAAAAAAAATTCTGAATAAGAGCCAATTTACATATATATCTATTTATATATGTATATATTAGCTGGAACAGAAACCTGGGACTTCTCCATGTGTCAGGTCTCATTCATTTTAGTAATGTGGTGTCACTATACTGCCAACATTCACAACAGAACTGTCGCAGATGGTGTGTTTAAAATAGAACTGGCAAATTCTGTTGTTTCACCTGAGATGCCTTGAAGTTGCACAATACTTTATGGGAAAGCCAAAAATGTTATTCTAGATTAGGCTAAGGAATACTGGGTGAACTCCTCAAATGTAATAGTCTCTTCTTTAGCCAGCTGCAGACCTCACTATAAGGTATTGTGTTCAAGACCTTCACCAGTCGTATTTTGTATAACAGTGCAAAGAGTACAAAATAGTGTCAACTCATAGATTTCCAAGTTCCGGTATTTTCTGGATCTGTTTACCAAAGATATGGAGCTGAACCTTGAAAATCATTCAGAAAAAGAAGTCTTATTGACATTAGTGTGGGTATGTTCATGAGGTCAACAAACCCAATGTGTTATAAGTTCCCTAAAATAAAATACTGCAGAAACATAAATTAGAATAATGGTACAAATATGCAATTTAGACAGAAGTACTCATTTGTCACATTTTAACATGCCTTGGAAAGTTATTTCATCTGGGAAAATTGAGAGGGAGAGAGTCTATCATGTACCTTCTGAGGCAATATGAGTGCTTTTTGCATTTTAAGTTGAAGGAAAACAAGCTTACTTTATTTCTAAATTTAATGTGAAGTTATGGCTCAGGGGAGTTGCAAATAGATGAATTTAAAATTGTGGTTTTATTTCACAAGGCAGAAAACTGGTTGTGTAGATATAGCATAGATTTCTGCAATCTGTTCCTCAAATAGACCTCTATTAGCAAGGGACTACACATGAGAAGTTAGTTCAGTCACAGCCACTGAAAGCTTGATTTTTTTTGTTTTCTTTTGTTCAAAACTGCCATTGAACACTATCAGCTGATGTACTGATGATGTAGATAGGTCTCTGTCATAGTCTGAGACTAGGCAGTGGAAGAATAATGGACTTTCAAGCACAGTTTCAGGCTAATTTAAATCAGTGATAGGATGATAAAGTTTATATCCTAATATCAATTCTCTTACCATAAATATGATAAAAAATTACTCATATATGACAATAAATGAGAGTCTAGCTTTAGTTACAGACACTGCTCAGGTATAAGCTTGTGCAGGTGTAGAGTTTCACTGTGAGATAGTAACAGTGAGCAGATAAACTACTATTTCTAGTTATGTATAAATTTCCTGAAGTAGAAAGGTATTATTATTACAGAAGACTTGGGCAAACTCAACAAGGAATGTTGTGGCATCTCCTGATTTAAATATGTAAGAATATTTTAAAATTAAGAAGTCACAGACACAACTCTCCTTTCTTTGCACTTCTCCCCAATCAAATCAATTATATTGGTTACTCTTTCCACAGTTGTCCTCTCTTGCTATCCACTCTGGCCCCCCCTCCAATCCTGTCAAGCCCCCACTGAGACTCAAAGGTGCAGCTGCTCAGAGATGAGCTACACCTGCCTGACCCATGGTCTGTTCCCCCTCACGCCTCTGGCAAGTACCATGCTCACTCATCACTGCCTGTGGAGAAGTTGGACCTGACCCTGGAGGCATTCTGCTCACTTGGCTGTCAGGGCACTGTGACAGTTTGGCGACATGGCTCTCGGCAGCTGCTGACAAAACCAGGTGTGGCACCCAGCTGCCCAGTTCCAAAGATATCAACAGCAATTCTGCTCAGTAAGTTATTTGTATGTTGTATCACACATTCTTCTATTGCTTATTCTCCTCTATCATGCGTCCTACATAGAATTTTATTTGCTTATCCATACAATAAACATACATTGATATTCCCATCATTAGCAGCGTTACATTTTGCAGTCATTCAATACGTCTTTAGATGTCGTATTTTGTCATTTATCTGTTTAAAAATTTTCTTCATATAACACTACAGGTATTTTCTACAGACAATCTGCTTGTGAGTCAGTTATCTGCCTAAGTTCCGTATTAATTCAGTTGCACAGCTACAATAATTTGAGATCAACTCTTTCAGGCTGCCATAACATTTATTTAGCTTAGAGAATAAATCTGATTTATGTTTCAAAAGAGACCTTTTAGAGTTCTTTTCCTCCTTAAATAAATAAATAATGCAGTGCTTCTACTAAAAGCAGACATAGTAAATATGGGACTGTATGTATTGAATAACTAGTGACAAACATAAGGATACCATTTTGCAATGTTATTAAAACTGTTTTGAATTGTTTTCATTCAGTTTCCATACAGAAGTGAAAGTATCATATTGTTATTTTCATTCTGAACTCTAGGAAATTTTGAACATATTGAGGGTTTAGAGATGGTCTGAGTCTCCTTAAAGACCTGTGAATCTTCACTAAGTATTGGTTTCTCCCTTTTGTGTCCTATGGTATGTTTACTTCTCCTTCCATGGCACTTTTCTCCTCCTGATATCAAGACCATCTCTGTGACTCAGCTGCTACCAGTGTCAGGTGACTCTTGATTTATAGCTGATCATATTCAAAGAGGAGCTGAGAACCTCAAAGTCTTTCTAATCCCAAAGGGAACAGCACTTGCTTCAGGGAAGTCACATTTAAATGTATAAATGCAGTTTAAAGATCTGAATTTTAAGCACATATGAGATAAATGTTTTGTATAACTCTACATGCAATCTCTTTTGTGAGTAAAAAAAAACATTTATTTTACCCAAAGCCCTTCTTTTTTTGCTGTAGCCATAAGTATCTAAAACGTTTTGCTTTTTTTCTTTCATAAAGCAAAGATAAACACTCTCTGAGCTGTTTCCTAAAAAAATGGTGGACTGTACTCTCACTAACTGTTTATTCTCTTTTAAAACCCCACCAGAGCTTTAGGTTCAGCTCTAGTTCAAGCAAACAGCAGGGGAAGATAACACATGAACTATCAATTTTTTGTATATATTCAATTAAAGATGTCTTGAATAGTCTAGCCATAAGAAATATTTTGTGTTGTAAAACAATATCCTTCAAGGTAACGCTTGAATTTACTAAGAATATAATAAAGTTTTATACCTTTTTCACTATTCAGTCTGTAATCTACAACTCTCTTAGGCTCTAAGAACAATTCATTATAATTCAACAATACGTTAAAAAAGTTCTTGAAGGTTATTGGTTTTTTTTAGTCAGCTTGTCTATCTTGTAAAGTAAATTCATGTTCATAAAACCTAATATGTTTGTTGCAGTCTAAAATGAAATTCTTCTGACAGTTATTTTAAGAAGAGCTAAAGTCAAAGATGCAAAAATTATGTTTATAAATTAAGATATAATAAGAAAAATTGCACAAATTAAAGAATTCATAAATGTTTGATAAATTCAAGTTAACAGCCTTAATTGTGGATGGAAAAATAACAATTATGCAGGGTTTCTTTTTTCTTTAGGTTGACATGAGTTTAGATCTAATTTACTAATTATGCATGATACTGGGGTATACTGACTTTTGTCCAATAACTACGTCTTTAGATTAAGCCAATACTTCGACTATTTCCCTTTCAAAAATGACTTGGTTCCTTGAATTTGGATTCAATAGAAAGCAAAATAGGAAAACTGATAAGTACCCTTCCATTTAACCTTTTTGGATATTTACATACCTGACAAAATTACCTCTGGACAGAACACGCTATAGAAAATGGTTATAATGAACAATGGTAATATTTCCCCCAAACTCCTCTTTGTTTGTATATTCCACCTGATAGTGACCATTGGCAAAAAAAGTTGATGATTCTAAGAGACATGTCCTCTCTGTCATCTGTGATACTTTGAAAACCCCATTTATCTTTGGCTAAAAAGACAAATCTAGCCCCAGAATCTGCCAAATGAAGGTCCAATTAGGACCTTCAAACACTAAAAAGACACAATTCAATCTTACATCAGCTATTCACGCTAGGACAGTAACACAAAATACAGCAATAGCCACCTGGTAAATCCTCAGGCAAGAGAAACTGCAAATCAGTAGTGATCCCCTTTGCCCTCTGTGCAACCAGAAACCTACCATCTAAGACAGCCCTACGGCCAGACTATATCTTCTCAGTTAATTGACTAAATTTCCTACTTTTGCCACATCCTCACAGTCTATTTTCTGGGAGTTGCTGACGAATTTTTCAACAAGAGCAAGGGAACCCTGACAATATCACCTACTAGGATTGTGAGCAATGCTCAGCTCTAAGTTAATTTTAGGTACTCTGAAGACTCACATTTGTGTAGATGCACTGGTTATATTTGACTCGTGTTTGAAAGCTAAATTTACTTTAAAATAAGAGGGGGTTATACAGCAACTACAGGATTTGAAGACCTTGCTTGTTAAGCTAAATCTATAATTTTTTTATCTTACATTTGTTGTGAACATGAAGATGAATACATTTCTTTCCCCCTTTGTCCAACTTTCTTAATTGATATATTTAAATAAAATAATGAATATACATTTATTGAATGTATAAATGGACAAAAATCCCTTTTCATTCAGGATTCTTATAGAAGCCACATTTATGCAGGTGTGGTGTGTACATATGTGTGTTATCTGAGGATCTCTGCACTCAGTTTTCACTTCTAATTTTTTTTAATCTTTGGAAATTTCAAATCAAATGCAGTTTCTTAGAAGAGTAGTGATGTCATAGATAAAAATTTCCCATGTTTTGAGGAAATAGTTGGCTAATGGATGAGGGAAAGAGAGAAAACACCACTGAGAAAATAATCTGTTAGGTACCTGAAAAATTCAAGTTGAACTCATTACTGGACACTGAGAATTCACCAGGAAGAAAGACACCATATTTGCCAATCTAGAGAAAAAGGCTCGTCATCCTGTAAGATATTAGAGGATTCACAAACAAGACAAAGAAATTGCAAACCAGGCTCACAGGTTCTACTATTCATGGAATTACTTCAATTACTTATGTTCAAATATTAACATATATATGTGGGAACAAGGGCCATAATTCTAGAAGTGGGAACTGCATTTCAGAAATTAGTGATTGAGCAAGAGTTAAGAGACAGGAAACTGACCACAAAGGTGAAAGGTGATACAGTAGTAAAAAAAGACTAATAACATTTTTTGTAGTATAAATAGTGAAGCCATGCTAAGACTATAAAAAGGCATTTTACCACTATTGGTCAGAGGGATACCCCAATACAATTAGTTATATTTTCAGTATTGGTCACATTTTTAAAAGGATGTGGAATACTTTAGAGGCTGTAAAAAAATCCATAAAAATAATTTTAGAGCCAGGGTAGAACATAAAATAGTGAAAACATTAAAGAGTTAAACTGCTTTAACTTAATCCAGATTGGGGCGGGGGGGGAAGGAAAAAAAAAAAGAAAAAGCTGACTTAGTAACAATGTCTAAATGTTTTTTGCTGGGAAGATGAAGACACTAAACAGTAAAACGGCTTCTCAAACTAGTGGAGAAGAACAGGATGTGAAGGGCAGGTCTGAAACCAAATATTCTAGTATGTAAGGAAGGGTCAGTCTCTGTTATTTTGTTTGTCTTTATTCTACCCATATATTCCTCCATGCTCTGTGCAGAACTGGTCCTGCAGAAGCACATAAGTAACAGCTGTATCAACGTAAACTATATTATATATGAGGGTAAGAATCAATCTGCACAGATAATACCAAAATGTATTATTTCTCAAATTTCAAACACGTTTTTCCCAATTAGAATAACAAAATGTAAAAAAAAAAAAAGACTATAAAATATTTAACTTTAATAATTCTCCCTTTATTTGTACTGTAACCAGCATTTGCAGCAGTTGCAAGACAGCAAAGCATCCATATCATTCCAGAACTGCTACTACTTAAATTTTGAGACCAAGTGTTTTCTAAAACAGGAAGAAATCTAGTAACCTCAAAGTGAAGATGGGTCTGTGACATGATTTGCCGTGTCAGGCGTTGTCAGAGAGCACGTAACACAGCTGTCCTATTCCCAGGCAGCCATAAAGGCATTACTACATGTAACAACCTCAGAGTAAAAGCTGGGTCACTAGAGTCACTGGCCTGTTTCTTACCTCACATACATGACAGTAAGCTTTTTGTAATAAATTTTAGACAATCAAAATAGAAAGGGTTGCTATGTCAGGTCTGCCTGTAAGAAACATTGTTGTCAACTGTGTGTGTATGTCCCTTGAAAATGAGCTTTAGAAGAGAAATTTGGATGGAGACAAAATTCTGAAATTGGCATCTGCCTGATGGTGGTCTTAAGGAACAGATAAAATAACTTCACATCCCACCCAAGGACTGCTTTAAATGCTGAACCCAACTATCAGCAGTCACTCATATTACAGCTGATTAAAAATAAAATAAAATGAAACAAAACACTGGGGTTGCAGTTCTTTCTTTAGGTGACATTTTCAAATTAAGGCAGAATAATTTCAAGATTCGTTACTTTCTTTCTGGCTCTAGTTACAAATAAGTATCTAAAATATCAAATCTCACACATTTTAATGCATTAAGTTTACCAGTATCACCAGAAAGTGAGGATTGCAATTTGAGGGAATGATGCTAGGTATATCACAATAATCCTTTCACTTTGGATTATCCTTTACTAATTCACATTTAAAAAAAAAATCTGCCTACAAAACCACTAAAGTAAAACCTTCCATTTATAATGCAATCCTCCACTTCCTAATTTCCCTTTCTGAATTGAGTGAAGAGTTGCACAAGTGTAAGTGAGAGCAGAACTTGATCTCAGCTCTGGCTTGTAGCGTCTCATGTACTGTTTCAGGAAATCATAGAATCATAGAATCATTAAGGCTGGAAGAGGCCTCTAAGATCATCAAGTCCAACTGTCAACCCAACACCACCATGCCTCCTAAACCAGGCCCTGAAGTGCCACGTCTACATGTTTTTTGAATGCCTTCAGGGATGGTGACTCCACCACCTCTCTGGGCAGCCTGTTCCAATGCCTAACCACTCTTTCAATAAAGAAATTTTTCCTGATATCCAATCTAAACCTCCCCTGATGCAACTTGAGGCAATTTCCTCTTGTCCTATCACTAGTTACTTGGGAGAAGAGTCCAACACCTGCTTCACTACTGTACTGGGTCTCGCTGAGGGGAGCTGGTTTCCCCACGCCAGCCTGCTGTGCTTTGTGTTGGTGGCTGGAGGTGGCACCAGTGTTTTGGCTGTGGCCGGGCGGTGCCTGCCCA
>WAAD01036544.1:978-34881 GCA_013389945.1 Fregata magnificens | reverse complement strand
TCATCTGCAAACTTGCTGAGGGTGCACTCAATCCCCTCATCCAGATCATTGATGAAGACATTGAACAAAACCAGCCCCAAAACTGAGCCCTGGGGAACACCGCTCGTGACCGGCCGCCAACTGGATTTCACTCCATTCACCACCACTCTCTGGGCTCGGCCATCCAGCCAGTTTTTTACCCAGCAAAGTGTATGCCCATCCAAGCCATGAGCTGCCAACTTCTCCAGGAGAATGCCGTGGGAGACCGTGTCAAAGGCCTTACTAAAGTCCAGGTAGACGACATCCACAGCCTTGCCCTCATCTACTAGGCGGGTCACCTGGTCATAGAAGGAGATCCGGTTGGTCAGGCAGGACCTGCCTTTCATGAAGCCATGCTGGCTAGGCCTGATCCCCAGCTTGTCCTACACCTGCCCGGTGAGCTCACTCAAGATGAGCCACTCCATGATCTTCCCGGGCACCGAGGTCAAGCTGACTGGCCTGTAGTTCCCCAGCTTCTCCTTCCGGCCCTTTTTGTAGATGGGCGTCACATTGGCTAACTTCCAGTCATCCGGGACCTCCCCTGTTGACCAAGGAAGCCCCTGCATGAAACAGTCATGCTGTTTTAATGATGACCCTAAGAAGAGTTTATGAACAATAAAGAAATTAATTTCAGAAAACAGAAAGTCTTTTTAGGAAGTAGTAGTAGCTGCTACCAATGTAAGAAAAGATAAGACAATCATCCATGATGTTTACATTTTCTTTACCATACACCTACCAGAGTGGCATGATGCCCCAGTTCACCACCCTGTCATGGTGAGTTTTATAGACAATGTACATAGCCCGTGTACAACTAAAATTAGTGGAACATAAAAGTGTGGAGGTTTTTGGTTTGTTTGTTTCTTTTTTTTAAATGAGCTATGCTATAGATACTTACCAAATGTGATGTACACATCCATGTAGTTACAAATTTGAAATATTCTTTAAGTAACTGGCCTCAGTTCTGCATACCACTCACTTGTTCTGGAAGATGTATCAAGAGATGAGCTGGGGGACAAGAAAAGGGCTCTTGCTTGCATTCAACCTAAGTGTTGAAGGGTATCTGTGCTCCAAGGTAAGGGAGAGGAAAATGGAATTAAAATAACATTACCTACATTATATAAAAGCACTATTAAAACATAAAAAAGACCTTTCATGAGAGATTTTAAAATCTCAGTGCTTGTATTCAGAGAAAATTGATAATTGTAATTTTGTTAGTATTCTGAAAAATAAACACAAATGACATAGGGATCTTAGTTTTAGCTAAAGGCAAATTCTGCTAGTCTTAAGTAATTACTGATTCCAGAGGATAACAGTGATTTCAATGAAAGCCAGTGAACAGAAATAACTACTTTCCAGAAAAGGGTAAGCTAGAGTAGAAAGAAATCTGCATTAAATTTGGCCCTCAAATATAAAATCTCTTAAACTTTAAAACTGCTGACAACAGTCCTGAAATGTTTTCTGAATTTCTTGGTTTCTCTGTTTTCTTTACATTCAAAGCAACAGAAGAATCAAAGAAGCCATCTTAACAGAAAATCAATACTTGAAGTACAGAATAATAAATTTATATATTGACAAATATTGTTACTGGGAAAGCCATGCTAATCAGGTTAATATTGCCTATAGACAGAAAAGATTAATATAGAGTAATACAGTGCATTAAAACCAAGGAGTTACTAGAACCAGTTATAACCTTTATTAATTTTCTTTTTCTTACTTGTTTAGCAAAATAAAACATTATTCAGAAAGTAAAGCCTATGAAACATCAAGTATTTGTGTGCATCACACATAGCCAAACTCCACTTGCTAATGAACTGCTGATATTTAACCTGCTCTTTTAGTTACCATGCCTTTAGCTAGGCATCCAGCTTTTCCAGTGATTTATCTTCTTGGCTCTACACCTTGTCCTGCTGTTACAATGTTGCCTCCTGCTAGCAGGGAATGCACAGAAGTTCTTTCACCTCTGTGAAGATAATTACAGGATTTCAGTCTCTGGAGCAACTAATCAATGTTCTACTAGTTTTCTGGAGCACTCAATTCTCCTTTTAAAAAAATGGAAAATAATTGAAAAAGATAAAAAGAAAAATCTCATTACATGAAACAGTTTCAGAACTTTTATACATTAAGAGCGACCACTTTAATAATTCTGAAAGAGCTAATACTGAACATATTGGATTTTTATGGAAAACGTTGTTTTCTTAATTGTTTATCACTGTACTTCACATACGCACATGCTGATATAAAATCCCAAACCAACAATATATCTTGATCATTACCTCTATATTTCTCTTATTCTGAAAAAAACCCTATTTTAACCCAATCTTTAAAGTAATATCAAAATGCAACTCTAAATTGTAGTGCTATATCCCCTGTTACAAAATCAGTTCACATTTCTCCTACAAAAAATATGAAATTAAAATGTTGATTCGTACATTTCAGTATAATCACAAGCTTAGGGTCTTGAGCTACTCTTATTTACATGAGTAGTACAGTACGTGCTGAGGTTCCTTGATAGACACAAGCTAGTGCTCAATGCCTGGTAACACCAAATACAACCAGTGACTGCAGAAAACTCGTGATCTTAGCTGGCTAAAATAGGGACATCGTCTTTGCAGACCACATCTTTGAATGGGCCAGAAAAGGAAGAATTAAATGAATGGAGAAGAAAAACATGAGGTTAGGTAGGGAAAGGTAAAACCTCCCTTTGTTTCTACTTGCCTTCCCCATGGATTATAGAAGTAGGAATAAAGATTTTTCCTTTTTCCTTCTTTATTTTTGGCAGATCACATCCATCCCATTCATGCCACCAATGGATATGGGGAATAAGGTTGCTAGGTTTGGGGGGACATTGTTAGTTATGGGAAGAGGAGAGGTAATGAGGATACGGTGATTTACTGCTTCAGCAAAACAAAACTTCTGGCTCTCAGATGATGTGGGAAGCCAGCAGATCTCCAGGTCTGTTGGAAACGAACTAAATCACAAAATAGTCAAACTGCTACAAAGTGTTTCATGTCCTGTCCAGCTACCTCGAGTCAAAAGGGAAGAGTAAATTCTAAAATTGCAATAGATCCAACCTAGCAAGATCTGTCACAGTAGACAATTCAGTAAGGAATCAGTTAAATTGCCTAAAGGTACATTTCTACGCTGTCTGAATTGCCCTAAATATCATAGCCATTTGCATGGGGCTGTCAAATATGGGAAATTCATGCCATTTTAGACTTTAGACAAGATACCTAGGACATCTCCAAGAACAATAAATGCTTCCAATTAGGCAAATGGATCAAGCCCATAGTGTTTAGTTGCATGTCTTGTAAATCAGCAAGTTGTATGGTCTTTGATATGCACACCCTCCCCCAGGTTGTTATGATTCTATAAATTAAAATATAAACACTACTCCTTTGTCCTGACATTGACTATAACCTTATATCAAAAACCTCATCAGATCTGTGATGAAAACATGTTCTATTCTGCCTTCTTTTTTATATGCATCAGCCCCAGCAATTTATGTGCATGCTACTGAACCTCTGAAAAATAAAACATTTTTTGCTTAGAAGAACACACATGATTTTAAAAATCTTACTTCAGGAAACTGAGATAAGATTTAAACCAAAATCCCAAAGCAAAATTTTTTATATCCCATCCCCAAGTCACAAACTAGAAGATTCTGATAAGGAAATGTTTTGGGAAAGGTAGAAACAGGCTAGTGCTCCAAAATTTTGTGGGAGGATCCAAGCTGGTTGCAAGTGCAACAGATAGAGCTGTAGAATTGTTTGGACTGAACATTTTCTTACTCTCAAAATTGCCTTGTGGGCAAAAAGGAACACAGCAATTAGCTGGAGCTGGCAGCACCCAGACATCCTTGCCAGGAAGAGTACAAAGTTCATGGTTCGTCATCAGTCTTGGGTTTATTTCAGTACCTTATGTTAACCTGGCCTGCTTCCTTCTTACTGGCTCCCAGCCCCGCTTCTGCTGCAACTTTCCCCAGCTCCAGGGGACATCATGGGCCTGTCCTGTGTTGACTGTGAAGTTTATCCAGCTTTGCCCATCTGTGACCATCACAGAGGTTCGGCTCAGGCCAGACAATGGTCCTGTGGCGACCAGGTTGTTGTTAGAGCAAGCTGGCACCAGCTCCTGCCCAGGCAAGCCCCGCCACATGCTGAGCACTGCCCTGGCAGCCCAAGGTGATGCCTGCTGCCATTTTCTAGTAGTGGCAGAATCCCATTTACTGACCAACCATTTACAGCAAGTTACAACATTTACTTACAAATTTGGCTTTGAATTTTCTTTGAATTCAGAGCTGTTTGGATACAGCATTTTATGCTGTGTGTCTCAAGATACATCAACAATAACAAACATTGATGCTGCCTGTACTTATTTGCACTCCTTTGACAGAAACTTCATCTTATAGAAGGCTGAAGTGATTGCTGACCTCTTCCATAATGCTCTGCTGCCTCTCTATTCCTGCCTGCACTGAGCACTCTTCCTTCCCTAGAAAGATTATTCAAGCCTAACTTGTTATGCATTCTTTTTTTCAAACCAATGGTTTGGTAAATCATTTCAGCACCAAAACCACAATGCTCCAGATTAATGAAATGCACAAAGCTTATTCTTGGCCCATTCACACATAATGTGTGTGTCAGCCTGTGGGATACAGATGGCTATACATGTTGACCTTCTAGAAATAACACACAAGAATGCAGTGACCTGACCTACCACATTTAGTATCAGAGCTCCTTCCTCTCTGTTCGACGTTTTGAAAGCTTGTGATCATTTAGAATTTCACTGGGCAAGAGACAAGGAAGGATGTGAAAATACACGTTAGAGCAGCTTGTTTTTCAGGATGGTGTAAACAGAGGCTGTGAAAAGGAATATGCATTGCTATTGAATTTTAAAAATTGCACGTTTATATATATTCATCTTTCAAAATTGAGGGAAAGAGATTAGGGAAACTAATATTTCTCAAGCTAGACACCAAGCCAAGTTTCATTTTTTAAAATAATTTGTGAATTCTGTCAAGGTATATAGAGCAATAAATGAAACTACTTTCTGCTCTTGCTAATCTGGGATGATGTAAAACGTTGGGAAAAGAGTACAGTATAGTAATTTGAACAGGAAAAAGGGGAGCCATTTGCTGATCTAAAAGAACGAGCAGCATTGATTAACTGTGAATAATTAATCATAGGTATCAGTACTTTTTTAACCTCTGACATGACCTTGGTTTATGAAAATGCCTGCAGGTCTCCTCTGTCCTCCTCCCTTCTGGCACTACTAGCATGCACACAACAGAATATGAAGCATATTGAAGAAGATAAAAAAGACATGTAGGTAGAAATTTAGCACAGGTTGATTCCTATATGATAAGGATATTAAACTGAGGCAGAGTGAGGATCACTTTTCCTTGCCAATTCATTACACAATTGCTCTAACTCCTGTTGAATGTAAAGAAAGCTGTGTATACCTAAGTAGGCAGCAAAGAAGAAGCAGGCAGCGTCTACCCTCAGTATCCAAGTAAGCAAAAATTCTGAAGAAGGGGAAGGATGAATCTGGTGACTTCTGGCATCAATAGAAAGGCTCCTGCCCCACCTAATGGGTTAAAATTGCAAAATAGGTGCACCGCCCTCAAAGTTGAAGAGGACCTAGATGTGCCTACAAGCGAAGAACCTGGTCCACCTAACCCTAAACCATGCAAAGGCTACCAGGAAGAAACAGCAGGTCATTGTAATGCATGACTCCCTGCTGCAGTGGACAGAGATACCCATCTGTCAGCCTGGCCAATCATCTAGAGTGGTCTGCTGCCTTCTGGGGCCAAAATCCAAGATGTTGTGGAGGGACTGTCAAAGCTCATCCGGCCCTTTCACTACTACCCCCTGCTGTTAATGCATGTGTGCACAAATGAGGAGAAACCTGGACAGTATCGAAAGTGACTACAGAGCTCTTGGGGCAGTAGTCAAGGTAACAGGGGATCAGGTGGTGTTTTCCTTAATCCTGCTGGTGTGGGGAAAGTGTGTGAGGAGAAGGGCACTAATAGGACAAGTCAATAATTAGCTGCAGAAGTAGTGTTAGCAGCAGGGTTTTGGGTTCCATAACCCTGGAACCCTGTTTGCAGATCAGCGTCTGCTTGGGAGAGGCGGGATCCGCCTCAATAAGCAGGGCAAAGTTATTTTCATCAATAAGATGGATGACGTGATAAGGAGGGTTTTAAATTAAGAATGGTGAGGGAGGGAGAGAGTAATCAGCAGTTCTGTGAGAGAGTAACAGACAGGATTACTGAGCAAAGGGATGATGTGACGGGAACGAATCACAAGGTCAACATAATGGGGCTTAAGCAGGGTCACCTCCAGTACTTCCTTGTAAGCAAGGAATTGCTTACAAGGCACCATTATGGAGAAATCCCCAAACCCTCTCCAGGAACTCAACATCCTGGGGTGCCTCTCTAAAGTGCCAGTATGCTAAAGCACACAGTATGGAGAATAAACATGATGAGTTAGGGATCTGTACGCAGTTGCAGGGCTACAATCTTCTTGGGATCACAGAGACATGGTGGGATGGCTCTCATGACTGGGGTGTTGCAATGGAGTGATACAGGCTCTTTAGGAAGGACCAGATGGGAAGACGAGGAGGGAGAGATGCCCCCTATGTGACAGAACAGCTGGAGTGCATATAGCTCTGTCTGGGGATGGATGATGAGCCATCTGAGAGCTTATGGGTTAGGATTAAGGAGAGGACAGGTAAAGGTGACATTATAGTGGGTGTCTGCTATAGGCCACCTGACCAGGAAGAACAAATAGAACAATATAGACAGATAAGAGCAGCCTCCCATTTACAGGCCCTGGTCCTTGCGGCAGAGGTTCAATATCTATTGCAGGGACACCACATAAGCAATCCAGGAGGTTCCTGGAGTGCATTGATGATAACTTCCTTCTCCAAGTGATAAAGGAACAAACAAGCAGAAGTGTTCTGCTGGACCTCATACTCACCAACAAGGACGGACTGTGAAGATCGAAGGCAGTCTTGGCTGCAGTGACCATGAGATGGTGGAGTTCAGGATCCTGAGGGCAGGGAGAAGGGTGAAAAGCAAGTTCACAACCCTGGACTTCAGAAGAGCAGACTTTGGCATCTTCAAAGATCTTCTTGGAAGAGTCCCATGGGATAAGACATTGGAGGGAAGGAGGGCCCAAGGAAGCTGGTTAATATTCAAGGATCACCTCCTTCAAGATCAAGAGAGTTCCATACCAACAAATACAAAATCAATCAAAAATGCCAGGAGGCCTGTGAAGATGAGCAAGGAGCTCCTAGCCAAATTCAAACACAAAAAGGAGGCATACAGAGGGTGGAAGCAAGAACAAGTAACCTCGAAGGAATACTGAAAAATTGTCTGAGCGTACAGGGATGAAGTTAGGAAAGCTTAAGCCCAAATGGAATTGAAACTGGCCAGGGATGTCAAAGAAAACAAGAAGGGCTTCTGTAAGCACATAGGCTACCAAGGGAAGACTAGGGAAAATGTAGGTCCATTGCTCAACGAGACAGGACACCTGGTTACACGGGACATGGAGAAGGCTGAGGTACTGAAGGCCTTCTTTGCCTCAGTCTTTACTAGCAAGATCAACCTTCAGGAATCCCAGGTCCCAGAGACCAGGAAGAAAGGCTGGAGCAAGGAAGATGTGCCCTTGGTGGAAGAGGATCAGGTCAGGAAATATTTAAGCAAGGTGGACATACATAAGTCCATGTGCCCTAATGGGCACCCATGAGTGTTGAGTGAGCTGACAGATGTCATTGTGAGGCCACTCTTGATAATCTTTGATCGATCACGGTGACTGAGAGAAGTGCTCAAAGACTGGAGGAAAGCAAATGTCATGCCTATCTTCAAGAAGGGCAAGGAAGAGGACCCAGTGAATCACAGGCCGGTCATCCTCACCTTGATCCCTGGGAAGGTGATGGAGCAGCTAATCCAGGAAACCATTTCCAGGCACATGGACAACAATAATATCATCAGGAGTAGTCAGCATGGATTCACCAAGGGGAAGTCATGCTTGACCAACTTGATAAACTTCTGCAGTGAAATGACTGGCCTGGTAGATCAGGGGAGAGCAGTGGGTATTGTCTACCTGGACTTCAGGAAGGCCTATGATACAGTCTCTGAAAAGATCCTTATAGACAAGCTGTTGAAGTATGGGCTGGATGAGCAGGCAGTGAGGTGGATTGAAAACTGGCTGAACAGCTGAACCCAGACGGTGGTGATCAGTGGCACAAAGTCTAGTTGGAAGCCAGTGACTAGCAGTGTACCCCAGGGATCAGTACTGGGTCCAGTCCCGTTTAACATCTTCATTAATGATCTCGATGCTGGGGCAAAGTGTACCTTCAGCAAGTTTGCTGATGACACAAAACTGGGAGGAGTGGCTGATGATAGGCCAGAGGGCTGTGCTGCCATCCAGAGGGACCTTGACAGGCTGGAGAAATACACTGACAGGAACCTCAGGAAGTTTAACAAGGGGAAGTGCAAAGTTCTGCAAATGGAGAGGAACAGCCTCATGCAACCAACACCTCCCCTATGAGGACATGCTGAGAGAGCTGGGGTTGTTTAGCCTAGAGTAGGCTCTGGACCTTGTTGTGGCCTTCCAGTACCTGAAGGGGGCCTACAAGAAAGATGGGGAGGAACCTTTATCGGGGAGTGTAGTGATAAAATGAGGGTTAATGGGTTTATACTGAAAGACGGTAGATTTAGATTAGATACTGGGAAGAAATTCTTTGCTGTGAGAGTCATGAGACACTGGAACAGGTTGTCCAGAGAAGTTGTGGATGCCCCTTCCCTGGAATTGTTCAAGACCAGGTTGGATGAGGCTTTGAGCAACCTGATCTAGTGAAAGATGTCCCTGCCCACGGCAGTAGGATTGGAACTAGATGATCTTTAAACCATTCTATGATTCTATATGCTGGGTGCCACCCAGCTGGAAAGCAGCTTTGCAGATAAGGCCCTGGACGTCCTGGTGGTCACCAAGTTGACCATGAGCCAGCAATGTGCCTTTGCTGCAAAGAAGTCTAATGGTATCCTGAGCTGCATTAGGCAAAGTGTTGCCATCGGGTTGAAGGATGTGATCCTTCCTCTCTCCTCAGCACTGGTGAGGCCACACCCGGAGTACTGTGTCTAGTTCTGGGATCTCCAGTACAAGACACACATGGACATACAGGAGACAGTCCAGCAAATGATCATTAAGATGATTAAGGGACTGCAGCATCTCTTATATGATGAAAGGCTGAGAGAGCTGGGACTGTTTAGCCTGGAGAAGAGAAGGTTCAGCAAGGATCTTAGAATCATAGAATTGTTTGAGTTGGAAGGGACCTTTAAAGGTCATCTAGTCCAACCTCCCCTGCAATGAGCAGGGACATCTTCAACTAGATCAGGTTGCTCAGAGCCCCATCCAACCTGACCTTGAATGTTTCCATCTTATCACTGTGTATAAATATCTGAAGGGAGGGTGCAAAGAAGACAGAGCCAGACTTTTTTCAGTGGTGTCCAGTGACAGAACAAGAGTCAATGGGTACAATTATACAGATTGGAGCATTGGGCTATGATTAATGGGATGAAATTTAACAAGTCAAACTGCCGGATTCTGCATCTAGGAAGGAGTAATGCTGGGCACAAGTATAAATTGGGAGACGAGTGGCTAGAGAGCAGCCCTGCAGAAAGGGATCTGGGGGTGCTGGTCGACAGCAGGCTCGATATGAGTCAGCAGTGTGCTCCAGCAGCCAAGAGGGCAAACGGCATCCTGAGGGGCATCAAACACAGTATAACCAGCTGGTCAAAAGAGGTGATCGTCCTGCTGTATTCAGCATTGGTGCGGTTTCACCTTGAATACTGTGTGCAGTTCTGGGCCCCACAATTTCAGAAGGATGTTCAGGTCCTTGAATGCATCCAGAGGAGGGCAACAAAGCTGGTGAAAGGGCTGGAAGGCATGTCCTATGAGGAGCAGCTCAAGAGGACTTTGGGCCTGTCTAGTTTGGAGAAAAGGAGGCTGAGGGGTGACCTCATTGCTCTCTACAGCTTCTTGAGGAGGGAAAGCAGAGAGGGAGGTGCTGATCTCTTCTCCCTAAGATCCAGTGATAGGATGTGTGGGAATGGTTCAAAGCTGCACCAGGGGAGGTTCAGACTGGACATTAGGAAACATTTCTTTACTGAGAGAGTGGTCAAACACTGGAGCAGGCTTCCTAGAGGGGTGGTTGATGCTCCAAGCCTGTCAGTGTTTAAGAGGCATTTGGACAATGCCCTTAATAACATGCTTTAACTTGGTCAGCCCTGAATTGGTCAGGCAGTTTGGCTAGATGATCGTTGTAGGTCCTTTCCAACTGAAATAGTCTATTCTATTCTAAGCAAACTGAAGCACAGGAAGTTCCCTCTGAACATCAGGAAACACTTTTTTACCATAAGGGTGACCAAGCAGTGGCACAGGTTGCCCAGGGAAGTTGTGGAGTCTCCTACCTTGGAGATATTCAAAAGCCATCTGGACATGGTCCTTGGCAACTGGCTCTAGGTGGCCCTGCTTGAACAGGAGCGGTGGACAAGATGATCTCCAGAGGTGGCTACCAACCTCAACCATTCTGTCATTGTTATTCTGTGATAAATCAGATTAATCATAAAATTAGACCACAAACAAAAATTATCTCAATTCATTCTAATCTGCATGCCCTGAAAGAGGTTTTAGGTTTTCATTTTTAGTTGGTTAGCCTGAAACTTGCATCATTTATGATGAAATGCTGGCTCTGCAGAAATCACCCTTTAGAATCAACTTCCTTATTCCAGCCTTTAGCAGGCAGTTCATCTTCTGAAGCACTAAACCTTCCTCTACTTCCTCCTGCTTATTTGTTGTCATATTTGTTCATATGAACAATACAATTCATATTTGTTCATTATACATTTGTTCAATCCGTTTATTTTCACTTACTTGTTTCTCACATGCATGCTTTCCACAGTTGTTTTGCAGACCATTTTTCATGTCCTGCTGACTGCCAGAGGCTCATAGGGTCCCAGAGTAACACAGCCATTGCACATGTTATACTGCAGAGTATACCAAAAGAAGTGAGTGTTCACTCAGGCTCTCATTCCAGTCTTACCTCCTCTCTGCCTATGAGCAGCTCTACAGTATGGACACACCTATCAGAGAACTGTTTAGCCTGGGAGTCAGCTGCTGGATTTCACACTGGATACTCACAATGGCTTACTAGGAAAATAGAAGTAGCAAAGTTGTATGACATCAGAAATAATAAATTATCTGTAGGGAAGCCACTGCAGTTTAGAACTTTCCTTGTACAAATGGGAACAAATCACAGAATCAAACAGCTTGTTTTCTAGTTGATTTCATTCTTCATTTTTAACTTCCAAAAATATTCCAGGTCATCATTTTTCTGATCTTCTGTTTTCCATGCACAATTTCAGAACTCTTGTATTTCTGCCTCATGCCAAAATGATTTTGTAGCAGCCAAGAACATCACTTTAATCAGATTTTTGTTGCACATACAAATGTGCCGTTCTTATTCTGAGGAAATGTAAGTCTCAGACAATCAGTAGATTTAGCTTCCAGTCTTCTCCTCTTGCCTTTCTTGTCAGCTGTTAAGCATTTGCAGGAAGCCTATTGTGCATGCAATGTGGTCTTTATAGCTGACCCATGAGCCTGCAAGACAAACTGGTAGGAACTCCACTTAACCTGCCATGAAGAATTTAAAGCTTATTTTACCCTACTTATATATGAACCAAAAGCCCTGCCTCATTCCTCTAGAAAAAGCACCTAGTCTGGGAGCTAATGTTGTGTCCTTGTTAAGGCCACTTAAGGACCATAACTGTTATAACTATCAGGGTATCTAAACAAAAGACCAGTAGTTACCAGATAAATGTTATCATTCTGCTTATTGAAAGTAACAGCACAATCTCTGCTTGATGTTTCAATAACATTGATTTTTCTGAATAAAACAATCTGAAGAAACTGCCACAGCAACACTGATATCTTCAAACCGGCCTGAAAAACTGTGTATAGAAGCAATCCTGGATTATTACATAAGGATATGTGGAAAGTAAATATATATGGATGCATAGAAGGCAGATAGCTGATTTGTAAGGATATCTGGTTCATGACTCTTCAGCATAAAAACCAAAACCATGAGCCAGAAAAAGTGACAAATTAAGCATGCAGGTACACAAATTATAAGGAGCAGGAGGTAACCGAGGCACTAATGAAGACAAGAGCTCTGAGATGTTGAGGAGGCTCAACCAGGTCTTTGCAACAGATTACAAAGGGGCAGGGGAAGGGAAACGGTATTATCTTAAGTCTTATGGGAAAAAGCAAATTTATTGTCAAACATTTAAGGGGGCTTGTGAGATTATGTAAAATTTATTATGGAATGTTTTAAAGGGATTGCAGGAGGTGCAAAACCCATTGGGGGATGTTTTGAGGAAAGTCCAAAAGCAGGGAAAGGGAGGGATCAGTGTGGATCAGGGAGGACAAGTCACAGGAAATCAGAAAGGAGGGGAATAAAATGGGGTGGCAGCATGGAAGCAGGGGCTGTCAGTGCACATCTCTGACCAAGTTCCTGCATGATCACAACTGTTGGACCCATCTTCTTATTAAATTCTGTTCCTAACTAGTTTCTCTGTGTGTTCTCTCTTCAGGGTGTGTGTATGTATAACCACTGGCAAGCTTCAGTCTGGACTAGGTGGCGAGCAGGAAGAGGTCAGGCGCTAGCAACTGGAGGAAGAGCCATTGGTTGTAGGGTGTACCAACTGGAGGGACTGGGATCTGGGGCCAGTTGCTGGAGGGACTGTGTGTGTTTGTGACTGCTAGAAAACTCCTATCCTGATTAGCCCCACAATAGGAACAAGATCAGACCTTCTTGGTTGTTCATCCTTGTGTGAGTCCTGTTGGCGTTTGTGTGTGTGTGTGTGTGCATGCATGCGCACATGTTTAAGTGAGAAGATGATTGAAATATGCAACAGTGTTATCTGGGGAGGGAAGAGACAGTGATTATATGAAGTATATATGAAGATTTTTAATAGGCTGTGGTGATTGAAGGCTTTGCTAAACTTTAGGAATTTAGTGTGTCCATAGCAAATACAATCATAGTGTAAGACTATTTAACTACGATATAACTATCATAATGGCAGCAAGTAGCTATAACAACCTTAGCAGCATACAGTCGTACAAGTATTATTGTCATAGTGTTATGGTTGTGACAGGCACCACTAAATCCCTGAGTTTTCCCAATGCACTAAGATCTGCAAGACCCCTTTATTGGACCTTAGGGTTCCCCATCCATGGCATGCCATGGCAGGGGTATATCTTGCCCACCGTTGAGATGACCTGGAGATATTTACTGTTGTAGCAGCTGAACCTCAGCTGCTGGCATTTTCAGTGATGATACTCTTTCGCTGATCCCACCCTTTGAGCCGTCGTTTACTCCATCAAGATTCTGTGACCTGTGCCTTTCTGCTCATCACTTCCTCCGTTTTCCAGACTGATTGTTTGTTGTTTGTGCTGAGGCAACTACTCAGTCCAGTGATAACTGGTCACCATGTCCTTCTGTTTCCTCATCCTGCAGATGTTCCTCTGGGGAGCTGATTACCCAAAGTTGAGTCAGTAGCAACTGTTCCTTTTTCCCTTGCTCTGCAGTTGTCTTTTAACCATTTTGCTGCTGCGTCTGGTTGGAGGCCCGTAACTAGTGGTGTTCCCCAGGGGTCTGTACTGGGTCTGATTCTGTTCAATATATTCATCAATGACCTGGATGAAGGGATAGAGTGTACCCTCAGCAAGTTTGACGGCGATACCAAACTGGGAGGAGTGGCTGATTCGCCAGAAGGCTGTGCTGCCATCCAGCGAGACCTGGACAGGCTGGAGGGCTGGGCCGAGGGGAACCGATGAAATTCAACAAGAGCAAGTATAAGGTCCTGCACCTGGGGAGGAACAACCCCACGCACTGGTACAGGTTGGGGGTTGACCTGCTGGAAAGTAGCTCTGCTGAGAAGCACCTGGGAGTGCTGGTGAACAGCAAGTTGACCATGAGCCAGCACTGTGCCCTTGTGGCCAAGAAAGTCAACGGGATTCTGGCGTGCGTCAAAAGGACTGTGACCAGCAGGTCGAGGGAGGTTATCCTCCCCCTCTACTCCGCCCTAGTGAGGCCACATCTGGAGTCCTGTGTCCAGTTCTGGGCTCCCCAGTTCAAGAAGGACAGGGAACTGCTGGAGCAGGTCCAGAGGAGAGCCGCTAAGATGATCAGGGGACTGGAGCACCTCTCTTATGAAGAAAGGCTGAGAGACCTGGGTCTGTTCAGCCTAGAGAAGAGAAGACTGAGGGGGGATCTTATCAATGCTTACAGATATCTAAAGGGTGGGTTTCAAGAGGATAGGGCCAGACCCTTTTCAGTGGTGCCCAACAACAGGACAAGGAGCAATGAGCACAAATTGGAACACAGGGAGTTCCAGCTGAACATGAGAAAAAACTTCTTTACTGTGAGGGTGACAGAGCATTGGAACAGGCTGCCCAGAGAGGTTGTAGAATCTCCTTGTCTGGAAATATTCAAAACCCGCCTGGACGCAGTCTTGTGTACCCTGCTCTAGGTGTACCTGCTCAAGCAGGGAGGTTGGAGAAGGTGGTCTTCAGAGGTCCCTTCCAACCCCAACCATTCTGTGATTCTGTGATTAGTTTTCCTATGTTCTGTTTATTGTGCTATTATATCAGCAGTTTGTTACTTCTTCAACACCACCATGGCTTGTAGATATTTTAAAGCCCTGTGTTAACACCAGATCAATGATTTGGTTAGCCCTTGTCTCGTCACAAGTAATGCTGAATGTATTTGTGCAGAGTTAGCAAAAATTATATCATGGACGATTTTAGCTTTAACTGTTCCCTCTTCCCTGCTACGGTGGCTGGCTACATTATGTTGAAGCATGCCAGCAGCTTTCTTTCCCTGCACGTTATGCTAAGGTCTATCAGTCTGTCCTATTTCTGTTCCCCAGCTATGGATCCGAGACTTATTTGTTGTTTTATAATTTTCTCTGATAGAGTGTGTGTGTGTATTCATGTGTCCACTGGGAATACATGTACAGGCTTGCTGCTAGCTGAGCCTGGGGAGGGGGAACCACAGCGGACACAGCTATTGGGTTGGGGTGGAAGGCACCTCCTCTATCTTAGAGCCAAACAATTCAGCTTCCTAAACACATTTTCTATCCTGTCCCCAGCTGAGTATCTGTCATTTCATGATGTCAACTGTTACTGAATTGTGATCTCTCTTGTCAACAACTCACACAGACAGAACACAGATTTTTAAGTCTCTTTTTCTTCTTTTTGATGAATAAGAAACAAAGAAGGTCTATGAATATATATCCCATTGCCCTGTGTCTATATAAACAAAACTCCATCACACCATACCAAGTGTTCCAGCTAGCTTCTCTTACTCAAGCTCACCTGTAAGCCTCGGTGAATCCACCTGCAAGCCTTTCATCACTGAAGAACTCCTTTCTTTTGGAGTTCTTAAAACAGAATCTGTTTAAGATTGGTTTGAAATACTAACAGAAGATTTAGATCTATGAATTGTGTTCAAAAGAATTGTCCAGAAGCACATGGACAGCTGTTTTTGCCTTTTGGTCAGTCAGTTTACCAAAACAATATGATTCATGCTACGTAATAGGGCTCATAGGGATGCTATGGCCAAAAAGATCTTGCTGATAACTGGTAAGAAAGATATGCTTACACTGTAATACCTAAGACTCTTGCAATGCACATCGATTGATAGAATAACTAGTTTATTGCTGATTGCTACATGGACGTAAGTATACAGGGATTTTTCCCTAATTTTCCTATCCAGATTTATTACTTACCACTCACTTTTAATAAAAAGACATCAAAAGCTTCTGCATATCAATAAATGCTATTTTGTTTGATGATAACATCTTATTATGTCAGTGTTTGAAAATGGTGTGAAGTTAGAAAATTCTGTGTGTTCTATTACATTATTTTGCATGTGGATTGGTGCTTTCTAAGAAGCAATTTTGTTAGAAGTGGATAATCACACGATCAGGGATTCTGACCTTACGTTGCAAAGAAAAGCAAGATGAAGTCTAAAAGAACTTCTTATTGACTTTATCCTTCTCATTTAGAAAAACTTTCATTCTATAGTCATTGGGATCTTGGGAGTGGAGAAATCTTACCTGTAATATTTAACTAAGATGCTTGTATATGCCTCAAACCCTTATGGCCCCTTAACTTAATCTGGTTCACCCTACTTCCTATGTCTGCATATTTCTTTAAAAACCTGAATTCATTAATTAACTCATTACTAAGTCTGCAAGTTTCCTGCAGTTAACTACATATGCTCAGAAATGCATCTGGTTCCTGTCTAACACCCTGTTTTTATCCAAGGCTTGAACTTCAGGAAGCCCAGAAGATTAAGATGTTTGCAGCCAGGAATGAAAGAAATCAGTGGGCAAGAGGGAGAATAAAGGCTATGTTAAAGGGACCCTACAAGTCTTCAGACTATTTCTAAACATCGACATCATAAGAAGTTTAAACAGTATGGAAGATAGACTCAATTATCCTCCTCTTTATACCAACACCTAAATAAATATTAAAAAATCACTTGGCATCAGATCAACAGTCTAGTCTTTCTAATCAGTCACTATTCATGACTTGGAATATGTGGGCTGAAATACCAAGCCCTTCATAGTCCTTTAGATACTTCTGGGGACTATACTGTTAATATGTCAAATTATTCTGAAATACACAATCATAAAAGAAGTTTCATTAGGTCACCATTAGGAATGCTTTACAAGGATCTTTCATCAAGACAATATCAAGCAAAATGTTTCTCAATACTTTGGAAAAAAAAACCAAGCCAGACACAAAAATAATTTGTAGCAAAGATTTAAAGAAGATCCCCAAATTGTTATAAGGCAAAATAGTGGGTGAGGATATATCAATGGGTTTAACTTCTTTAGGCTTGTGTAGGTTACTATATTCCATGTCCTGTGGTATTTTCTAAAATTATATTAAGTATTTTACTTACACTTTCAGAGATCGTATTTGGCATCATTAAAATCAGCTTCAAGCTTTCCACAAGCTATCCTTCAACAAAGCCAAATGCAAATAAATCCAACACATAAGGACATAGAATACAGGCGAGACCTCCAGACTGGGAACTTCATTTTGAAATCAGTGCCATTGAAAAGGGTCATAAAGCCTCATCAGTCAAGGCAATAAAGATTGGACTGACCACATAGAAATATGGAAGTACCTCACATCATTCAGTGGCTGAACAATGAAATAATGTGTGAAACTTAGTGGGGACAAATTCCATCTGATATACATGGGGGGAAAAAATCATTCCTAAAATAACACAGAAAATAGTGGATCCAAGCTTGCCATTACTACTGCGAGTGAAATACTGGGGTTACGATAGATAGTTCTGCGAAAACACCATTTTAGTGTATAACAGCAGTTAAAAAAGAAGTAATGAATTTTTCATTCCTTTCCTAACATTGGAGAAAACATCAATTTTACTATATTAATCCTGTTTGCAAACTGCACTCACGTCTCAAAAGTGATGTGGTATAATGGAAAAGATGTCAGACAAGGGCAGGAGGGTGTATTGGCTTCTGTATTAGGCACCAAGAAGTAAACTTCACTCTGGAAAAAATATAAATGAGGAGTAATATAAGAGGTGTCTACCAAAATCATGTGTGTCATGGGGAGGTTGGGTAGGGAATTATTATTTTCTCTTTTCCAGTATAGAGAGTGGATACAAGAGCCATGAAACATAATGGGAAGCACACCCAAAGGAGGTGAGACACCAGGACACTGGGGTGTGGACCTCCCTGCTGCAGGATGCTGTAGAATTGGCCTTGGTCAAAGGAGAGGCTGAGCAACTTTCTGAGGGTTACTAAACACACAGAAAACAGGTCTCAGTCAAGAAAGCCTTAACTGCAATGGATTAAAAGCAAGGGGATTTTCGTTTGTACCCACTCTGTTATATTCTTGTCTACATATTAATTTTTGGCCATTGTCAAAAGCAAATGCAGTGCTAGCTGGACCTTTACCCAGTAAGAATGTACTTCTTATCTCATGGTCTTATGATGAACTACTGAATATGATTGTTCTGTGTAGTGCTGCAGTGAAAAGATTTTATGCAATTCTTGACTACCTAAACAGTGGAGGACTGCAATGAGGTAAGGACAGCAAGGATTCTGCCCTTCACTCCAAGCACTGTTGGGCTGTTGCAGGAACACTATATATGCTTTTTGGTCAGTTCTTCAACAAAAATATATTGCAAAAATGAGAAGTGGTTGGAAAAAGCTTTATGAAAACCTTTACGGTGAGGGATTAAAGAAACTCAAGTGATCCAAGAAAAAGCTAAAGCAGTCTTCTGATCACTGTCAGCAGGTATATATACCAAAGGGAAGAGATTTTTGATGAATACTAATCTGTTAGTGCATTATAGTCCTCGACTGAAGCACAGCACAGCACAGAGCACTAGCTAGCTGCCTCGCTACCTACTGTTTTGATGCATGAAATATGAGCTGTACAGTGACTCTAAAATTTCTGTGTTAAAAAAACTACAACGTAATCAAGGCAATTAGTTAACTTTATTCTTTTATAAATCTCTGTTTAAATCATACATACTGTTAGGGAAATAATGTGTTTCCAATCAAATAGATTTAGTCAGGCATCAAGAAAATCTTGATATGTGAAATTTTAATGAAATATATTTATGTATTCCCATTGTAAAGAAACAGGAAAAGGTAAACTTCAAAACCATGAGAAGCACGCAAGTGAATTCTCAGAATTCTGGTACAGGCTTTAACCATATATTTGTACTTTCAAAGAACAACCTATGATTTTAAAAACAATTTCACAATGGAATTATATTGATATGTTTAGTTTCTTTCACTTTTTAGTCTGTAAATGTTTTACGTGGGTTGCTATAAACAAAGTATGGAGTATGTAACCCTTTGATGGCAGGATAATTAACTTTTACTTGTTAATATTCTTGTGATTGGAAAAAGGTGAAATTTAAAAAAAAAATCAGCAATCAATGGAAAAGATGCCCACTAGCATGACTTGTAGGAAATCAAAAATCTATCCAGTACTTCTTACTAAAGAGAAAATATTGTATTTCTTCATTCCTGGGAATGAAAACACTGCATTTTGAGCCCTAATGTAATTCAAACCTCCTATCTATACATTGAAACTCCCTATTTAAAGATAGAAGAATTACTAGAGAAACAGGTCTTTAGAAAGGAACAAACATTTAAAAAAATATATCATAAAGTATGCTGATCCTTATACTAGGACATCAAGGAAATAAATGGTTAAAATAAACATTTCTCTTTTGTTCCAAAACACAAACAAACTTTCCTTGCTCAAGAATGGTGTTCTTGATGAGAATAAATCTCTTTAGATGGGAGCCAAACTTCATGCTAAAAGCTATACAGAGCAATCTGGAGCTATCATTCAAATTAGTTGCCTGGCAGAATTGGCAATGATGGATTAAGAGATTTAATGAAAATATCCTGGAAACATGAAGAGAGGATTAATGAAAACACCACTTTGTCTGAGATATTCAATGACATAGCATGTGTTTCACACCATTTACAGCCCATACCTGATGGTATCCTGGGAATGAAGAAAGCATTTAGCTGTCAAAGGTATCAATTGTAGAACTGTTCCCCTACTTGGAAAGGAAAATCTGTACCCTGGGACACAGTATAGGAGGAAAATGCTGCTGATGAAGTGCACTGTATTCATATTCAATCAACATTCAAATATATTTCATAATGAAAAGCACATTTATTTTAGCTGTCGAAACAAAAGGATAACAGGCTGCGGTGGGATGTCCTGCCCATCATTATTTCCATTTGGAACAGGCAGACGTATACACATGACTTCCAGAGGCAATCTGAAGCTTAGATTTAAGGCATAATTGTGGTCCTGTCACCTTTTTATTTCAGCAAAACATCTCATCCTTGATGAAACAAACCAGCATTATAGCATATGGTCTAAGAATAAATTTTTTAAAGGCTGTCTTCAAGTGTTGTTTTACCTTGTGCTGTGAAGCTAGCATACTCTTTGGAAAATTTACTGAGGTGGAGGGAATTAGAAGGGTAAGATGGTTGTTTATTCATTTTTTCCTTACTTGTTAAAGCTGTGGATCTGTGGTTAAAAGCAGGCATCCTAGCTAGAAACCTTGTCAGTTTGTATTAGAGTACATAAATATGTCACAAACACATTGACATTTGTTGACATTTTTACTTGTACTTTATTTTCTAAGTGTTGTGGTTTAACCCTGGTAGTTAGCTCAGCCCCACACAGCCGCTCGCTCACTCCCCCTCAGTGGGATGGGGGAGAGAATCGGAAAAGTAAAAGTGAGAAACTCGTGGGTTGAGATAAAGACAGTTCAATAGGGAAAGCAAAAGCCACGTCCACAAGCAAAGCAAAACAAGGAATTCATTCACTACTTCCCATCGGCAGGCAGGTGTTCAGCCATCTCCAGGAAAGCAGGGCTCCATCACACATAACAGTTACTGAGGAAGACAAATGCCATAATTCCAAATGTCCTCCTCCTTCTTCCTTCTTCCCCCACTTTTATTGCTGAGCACAACATCATATGGTGTGAAATATCCCCTTGGTCAGTTGGGGTCAGCTGCCCCAGCTGTGTCCCCTCCCAGCTTCTTGTGCACCCCCAGCCTACTCGCTGGTAGGGTGGTGTGAGAAGCAGAAAAGGCCTTGACTCTGTGTAAGCACTGCTCAGCAATAACGAAAACATCCCTGTATTATCAACACTGTTTTCAGCACAAATCCAAAACATAGCACCGTACAAGCTACTGTGAAGAAAATTAACTCTACCCAAGCCAAAACCGGTACACTAAGCTATGCATTTTTCATTCCCTCCCACCCCCAGATGTCCTTGGGAGAATTAGAAACCTATCTCCTACTAGCTGTAAGTATCTTTACTACAAGGTTGAGATTAAAGAACCTGGTTTTCAGTATGAGAGAGATTTGTGTTTTCCTATTGCACATCAGGCTCTCTGGTTATTAACTTTTTTGCTTCTACCAACTGTATCCACTAAATCTTTTGAAGTTTATATCTCTGTTAGGGCTTGACCTATGTAACATATATCATTGAGAAAGACATGATGCAGAATGTTTATTATTCTTAAAAGCCATCTATATCTTTTGGTCTTTTGTCCCTTACAGTAGATTTTGATACTGCACTAGGTACATTGGAGACCAGATCACTATAGCATAAATTCAGGGTGTGGGCAGACAAATTCTAAAGAGACTATCTTTGCAATATGAATAAGGACCATCTATGCTTATCATAATAGTAAAAGACTGATTCAGCTTCCCCAAAAGTTGATGTGAATCTTTTCACTGACTCCCACAAGAACTGAGTTACATCTTCAGCTCTCATAGATCTTACTCAACAGGGCAGATTCTGTGGAAAGAAAATAAAAAGATTACTCATGAGTAAGAATTTCAGGACTGAGTTCACTAAAACAGATAACAATCTTCTAGATTACACCATTATCTAAATGCAGCAATCTGGAAAAATAGTGTCATGACAATGTTATTGCGAGCTGACATTAAATTAATGTAGTTGAAATTTTATGCAGGAAGAATAAATTTAGAAAGAGCATGAAGAAGCTTGACTGGCATACCAGTACCAATAGAAAAATAAACTGAGAGTGACTTAACCTGTCAGAAAGGTATTAGTTAGAGTATCATGGAACAACTGTTCTCCAGTAAGTGTTATTGTTCAGGTTTTTACAGGAGTGATGGAGAAAAATAACTTAGGTTGTGCCTGGGAGGATTTTAAAAATTCTTTTTTATTTTATGCTTTGGTTTTTGTTAGGGTTTTTTTATTATTATTTTGGAACATGTAGCTCTTGAAACTGAAACTGAAACTCAGCTACTGTCAGGAACAGCACTTGTACCCAAGAATTTTCTAGTGAAACTAGTACAGAGAAAGCTTGGTGCAGGAAGTGGAAGGAGACAGGGATAGGGATTTTGACTTACTGGGAAAAAAAACCAAACCCAAACTATTTTGTGTCCAAGATCACTAGGTGTTCAATTGTGGCTAAACAATTGGATTAATACAGATTCACCAACCTAACTTTAGCTTTCTAATGAGTAATTATTTCATCAATTGTTTTGAATTCAGTATTAGACATGAAGGGTACATACAATCAGTGTGGAAGAAAAGGAAGGTTATCTTAAATTTAACTAGAAGATGGTTTGGGGCAGTGTTACCCTCTGAGGAGAGGGCGGGGGCTGCCCAGACAAGCTGGTCCCAGATGGCTCCACAATGGACCCATGACAAACATAGCTGAGCCCATCAGCCAAGCTGGTCGTGCCTCTTTGATAACATAATTTTAAAAGAGCAAAATGCCAGAAAGCAGAGAGGAGTGAGGGGGAAAAAAACCATGACAAATGATCCTGCAACACCAAGGTCAGAGAATAAGGAGGGGGAAGAGGTGCTCCACGCACTGGAACAGTGGTTCCCTTGCAGTCCGTGGTGAGGACCACACTGGAGCAGCTATCCATACTGTAGCCCATGGAGGTCCCCACACCAGAGCAGGTGGGTATTTCCTGAAGGAATTAAAGCCCATGGAGAACCCATGCTAGAGCAGGTATTCGTGAAGGACTACAGCCTGTGGAGGACCCACGTTGCAGGAGGTTTATCCTGAAGAAGGGACCCCACGCTGGAGCAGGAGAATGGCCTGAGGAAGGACAGAGTGGCAGAGATGAACTGTTATGAACTGACTGTAACACCCATTCCCCATCCACTCTGTGCTGCTCGGGGAGGGGGAGGTGGTAGAGAGTTGGAAATGAAGGGGTGAAGATAAACCTGGGGAAACAAGGTGTGTGGGGGAAGGTGTTGTTATAATTTTGTCCTTGGTTTTCCCCTTCCAAATCTGTTTTAATTGGCAAGAAATTAAATGAATTTTCATGAGGTCTAGACTGTTTTGCCCTTGATGGTAGAACTGTCAAGTGCTCTCCATGTCTTTATCTCAATTCATGAGCTTTTTCATCTTATTTTCTCCCCTTGTCCTGTTGCAGAGATGGAGTAAGAGTGTGGCTGGGTGGGTGTCTGACAGCCAGCCAAGGTCAACCCAGCACAGCAGCACAAGTCACTCAGAAAAACTGGAATCTTCATTCTTGGAGATAATCAACACTTAGACAAGACCCTGAACAACCTGATCCAACTTTGAAGTTATCTCTGCTTTGAGCAAGAGATTGAACAAGATGACCTCCAGAGTTTCCTTCAACTTAAATAATGTTGTGATCCTAATTACAGAGGGATTTGTTCAGAATTCACATTTTCATTACATTATACAAAACTATTTGAACATAGTCACACCCTTTGATTCAAGCCAAATCAGGTTTTCCTGTCTCAGGAGAGGTAACTGTGCAACAAATACGCTTTGAGATGAGCACTAGAAATATAATCTTGATGGAGTCCCAGTTTTTTATTTTTTAACCCAGATTTGAGGATAGTAGTTCCTCTCTCACTTCTGTCCACCAGAAGAGAAAATATGAAGATTATTTTTTTAGCTTTAGTTCCGTCGCATAATCAGATCAAGATTTTTATATTGTTATCCCCAGGTTTGGTACAGGATTAGGAATAAATCTCATCTACTTGTTCTTCAAAATACATGCAGACTGAGAAGGCAGAGTAAAGAATTTCCCAAATAATTTACTTAACTATAAAAATAGATATAAAACCATGACTGGTAGGGTAAGTTGTCCCTAAGAGTCTTTGGACAAAATGCAATAAAACCTGACACATTATTTTTTAAACCATTTATATATAGACCATACTGGTGAATAGTCTGTGTATAACTTGCAGATCCCTTTTTCACCCTCACAAGATCTTTTCTGCCCTGATGTTTCTAAGTTTCCCTGTTCCTCTATGACATATTCCAGGTAGTGTTAAACTCAAGCACAGCATATTCAATTAATTATCATTTAAATGCCCACTTGTGGGGTATCAGCAATGAGTAGAAAACAAGCTTGAGTGACCTATAGCAACTAACTTTTCACTAGGGGAAGATAGCTGAGGGCAGAATCATGACCTGTGCCCTAAGAATTGTTTTAATTCCCAGATAAATTAATTGTGGTTTCCTCCAAATAAATATATATGTAGACTATCCTATTTGTTCACATATGTGTTCAAGATACATCTAAAAAAGATATTCTTGTACTCTACAAGTGTAGTCTTGCATGTCTGAATGGAAAGTTACTTGACACAGGAGAATAAATTACTTATCTGTTTTTCACAGAAATCTACTATTCGTAATGAGTGTGCTATTCAGTAGGGAATTGCTAAATGGATTACAAAGACAATAGGAATTTTTCTGCCAACATCTTTATTAAAGGAAAGAGAATTCATATGGCTTAATCCAGTTACTCTAAACTACTCAAAATATTGTGCAGTGAACAAAGGAATGTACCAAGACATAAAATTCTGGCTGCATTACTTCATTGTTTCTTCCATTAATTAGTTTTTGAGTAAATTTAGAGATTATAGAAAGGGTTCTTAATTACAACCCTAGAGACAGAGGTCCAGGATACAGATATATAAAACAGGACCCAGCTGCCTTAATAATAAATAAATTAATAAACAAGGTCCTTAAAATAGCACCTCATCAGTTGGTTAACTCAAGGTGTCTAACATCTATAGGATTTAACAATGAAAGATTATACATTCCTTTTGTTTCTGAACATTAGTTAACTTTTATGGGATATTATTAAGAAAGAGAAACGTATCAGTAAAGAAAGACTTCAAAATACCATTCTATTACTTTTATATTTTGTACAGAAGCATCTTGCAGTTTTCCTACATGTAAGTGAAAGTGACTACACTTTTTGCCTTTAAAATCTGAAAAGTTATTGTAATAAGCAAATAACATATACTAATTATTTACCACAATAATAAAACAAAATGCAATTTACCAAGAAAGCATTCAATTAGGATGTGGTGGCTTGACCTTGGCTGGTTGCCAGGTGCCCACCAAAGCTGCTCCATCACTCCCCCTCCTCAGGAAAACAGGGAGAGGAAATACAACAAAAAGCTTGTGGGTTGAGATAAGGACAGGGAGATCACTCAGCAATTACTGTCATGGGCAAAACAGACTGAACTTGGGAAATTAATTTAATTTCTTGCCAATTAAAAAGAGCAGGATAATAAGAAAGAAGAACAAATTTAAAATCACCTTCATCCCTCCCCTCCCTTCTTCCCAGGCTCAACATCACTCCTGAATCTTCTAATTTCCTTCTCCCAAGTGGCACATGGGGATGGGGAATGGGGGTTGTGGTCAGTTCATTATGCATTGTCTCTGCTGTTCTTTCCTACTCATGCTCTTCCCATGCTCCAGCATCAGGTCCCTCCCACGGAAGACAGTCCTTCATGAACTGCTCCAGCATGGGTCCTTTCCACGGAGTGCAGTCCTTCAGGACCAGACTGCTCCAGGGTGGTCCCCCATGGGCCACAGGTCCTGCCAGAAAACCTGCTCCTGCTTGGGCTCTCCATGGGCTGCAGCTGCCTTCAGGGCACATCTACCTGCTGTAGTGTGGGGTACTCCACGGGCTGCAGGTGAATATCTGCTCCACTGTTAACCTCCATGGGCTGCAGGGGGACAGCCTGCCTCATCATGGTCTTCACCATGGGCTGCAGGGGAATCTCTGCTCCGGTGCCTGGAGCACCTCCTCCCCCTCCTTCTTCACCGACCTTGGTGTCTGCAGAGTTGTTTCTCTCACATATTCTCACTCCTCTCTTCTGGCTGCTGTTGCGCAGCATTTTTGACCCCTTCTTAAATATGTTATCAATCAGAGAGGTGCTACCACCGTTGCTGATGATTGGCTCAGCCTTGGCCAGCAGCTGGTCTGTCCTGCAGCTGGCTGGCACTGGTTCTGTCAGACATGGGGCCAGCTTCTGGCATCTTCTGACAGAAGCCACCCCTGCAGCCCCCATGCTACCAAAACGTTGCCATGTAAACCCAATTTGCAGGAAAAAAGATAAATCAAACTTATTTCAAATCTTTGCTCAGCAGAAGATGGTGTCGGGCTCACTGTTTCCTCACTCTGCAGCCCAAGATCCCTTTACACTTGCTAATTTCTGGTAATACAGTAATTAAACTCCTCAGTAACTAGCCAGTTCAGAACACAGAAAGAACTACTTATCTATTTGGTATTTACATATGGAGTTCCTACACTGAAATACAGTGGAGGAGGAAATTATTAGCTGGAAGAACTTTAGGGTTTGAAAATTGAAATAATCTCTAACTGCATAAAATGTCACTCATACCAATCAAATCTATTGACATTTGAATGTCAATTCAAATTTGATGAAATCCCATTGAAATGCAGACATATTTGGTGTGGGGAATTTGAAGCGTAGAAGACATAAATAATGTTAATGCACTTAATGCAAACATACATATATATATGTGTGTGTGTGCGTGTACATTTCTTGAATTGTTCTTGATTATAAAAACTTCTTCCATATCTCAGTAAAAGACAAAAATGAGACACAGTCCACTATATTAGCTAAAATTAAATAAAATATTCTCCTCCAAGAGCTCATTCCTGACTTTTCATATTTCTACATGCAAATAGACTGCCATACCAATTGGTTTATGTGATGCACATTCACCTAGTGAGTGACATGCTTTGACTCAGAGATCTTGAATTCTAGAGAGGAAAGGCAAGAAATTTCAACTATTGGCTAGCAGAAATGGAGCTACAGCTCCAGTCTTCTTCCTTTTCATTTCACTCCCCGTTCACTAGTTAGTTCATGATGCAAAAAGTCATTCTCTACAGTATTATCTATTTTAAATATAGGTGTAACAGATAGGTATAAGATTTGGCAGATAAGTCATTTCCCCTACTAACATGAAGTAACACACATATCAATTTAAGAGTATTGAGTAGTCTGTTTCTTATTGCACAATTTTGCATCACAGTAGTAAAGTTCTGTCTGAAAAATCTGCAGAGGTACCTTCAAACCTCAACCATTCAGTGATTCTGTGAATGTAGAAACTAATATTTTGATAAAGAACTAAATATATAACTTTTTTCCAAACAGTTAGAAAATCACATCATTACTTGAAAAATCAAATAAGTAAGGATTACAAAATGGCTTTAATACTGCTGTGCCTTTTATTTTACATGAAGTTAGCAGAGTAGTCATACAATTTTTTCTTCTGTGTTTGGGAATCCACTGTAACTTCAAGGCTCTTTTAGGATACTATAAATGAATATATTAAAGTAAAGAATTTTGTACTTCCAGGCTTGCCGCTTTACCTCATTTGTGACATTATTGTTCATATACACAATCTTTTTCTCTTTAAATCACAATTTGTTTCTAAAAATTATAACTGAGCTGCTAGTTTGTATTTTACAAAACTGACCTTTACATGGTTATTATTACTGCTTAAAGAATAAAACTGGGTTTGACTAGCATTTTTTCTGGCAAGGCTCTTCAACCAACAGTTAAAAGAAACTGATTGAGTATGTATGTCAATATATAACACAAGACAAAAACCTTATCTTACAGTAAACTACAGGACTTTAATGGCACTGGTTTGGTACAGTTCCCATTAACGGACCTGTCACTTTCCTGCCATTTTTTTTCAGTCCATCCTTATTTTAACAAAAAAGTGAAATCACTTGGCAATTTCTATGGCCAGAAAAAAGATCATCTACATTTTGTGTAAGATGTGACATTGAATTCTTTAAAACAATAAATCCCTGAGGAAGACAATAATTGTCAATAAGGATAGATTCATGTGCTGGGTTTGGCTGGGGTAGAGTTAATTTTCTTCACAGTAGCTAGTATGGTGCTATGGTTTGGATTTGTGCTGGAAACAGTGTTGATAATACAGGGATGTTTTTGTTATTGCTGAGCAGTGCTTACACAGAGTCAAGGCCTCTTCTGCTTCTCACACCACCCCACCAGCGAGGAGGCTGGGGGTGCACAAGAAGCTGGGAGGGGACACAGCCGGGACAGCTGACCCCAAATGACCAAAGGGATATTCCAAATCATATGACATCATGCTCAGCATATAAAACTGGGGGAAGAAGAAGGAAGGGTGGGGACATTTGGAGTGATGGTGTTTTGTCTTCCCAAGTAGCCATTACGTGTGATGGAGCCCTGCTTTCCTGGAGATGGCTGAACACCTGCCTGCCGATGGGAAGTAGTGAATGAATTCCTTGTTTTGCTTTGCTTGCATGTGCAGCTTTTGCTTTACTTATTAAACTGTCTTTATCTCAACCCACAAGTTTTCTCACTTACTCTTCTGATTCTCTCCCCCATCCCACTGAGGGGGAGTGAGCGAGCGGCTGTGTGGTGCTTAGTTGCCAGCCGGGATTAAACCACAACAATTCTAAAGATACAACCAATGCAACAGCATATGTAATATCTGCTGCTGAATAACAATAAATTATTAGCAAATGGTAATGGAGTAAAGGATGTTGTTGGGTTCTTTCAGATATTTAGTAAAGACATGAGCTTCAACCTGATGTACAGAAAAATTTCAGAAAAGGGTGCGAGTAGACATATTTTGTGTAAAACTTAAAAGCCAGAAAAGGCATTACAACAGTGTTTTTGAAGTCTTAAGAATGTAAACTTATCACTCACGGGTTCAGTAAGAAATTGTTAAAAAGTCCTACATTCTCCCACAAAGCATGATGAATGATTCTAAAGATGCAGGATAAATGGTTTGTAACAAATTAGTTTGGAGCTGAAGGATGAGACTCAAAAAATGTGACTTTGATGAGATACCAAATATTCTAGGGCTTCTGTCTGTAACTATGCACTGAAAAGTGCACAACATGGGAAAAATATACCAAAGAAATAGCAGATACTGATCATTATCAAAAAGGGTGACATTATGGAGAGCATAACATATTTTAAGGTCCTAAAGTTTTATAGGTGCAGGATCACATGATGGTAACACCTTAGATGCTTTGAAATTTTATTTCCTTTAAAAATACAATACCAGAAGCTCCAGGCAAACACAGAATTGCTGAATTTTCTAGTTTAGATGCTGCATGACTGTTTACTACATACACATAATACCAAGAAGACTGTTCATATTGCTCAGCCAGTGCTGTTTCAGTGTTTGACCTTATTTGCACCTTGACTCATTAAGTAGTCTCTGTGATGACTGTAAATCATTCTTGTAACATGTAGAAAGTCAGTTAAGCAGACAGTTTCTGAAGTAACGTACATACATTTCACATCTGAGGAAAAAGTGCTAGGAAAAGCGGTTCTCCACCATCTTTCTTTTTTCCCTGTGCTGCTGCTACCTTGTGATGAGTCTTAGAGCACACGTAGCCTTGCAGATGGGAAAGGGGTAGCATTTCACTAGCCAAAATGCCTGTCTGACAAACCTTTTCCAGCCATAACATGTTATCTTTACATTTTCTAGAATGTTTTTCATATACATAGATGTACATGCACATATACTCATATATCTGTATATTCATCTCACTTTCTCAAAGCAGAGGCAATTCAGGTATTCTTTCTACCCTGTCTTAACAGTAGGAACCCAGAATTTCTTCTTGGAAAAAGCAAATGGCTCTAGTAGTGATTTGAATGCATTTGTTTTATGTCTCTGTAAATAGATTATGGGCTCTCAGGATAAATACCTGCCTTAGTGATCACATAAATCACTTTTATTGGCAAATTTTATTAAAACAGAAGTCAGGTATTCCTGACGGTTATTTGTAAATACCCATCATACTGTCAATGCAAATAAAGAAATACAACAAAGGCATGTCATCATCTTGTGAATTTTTCTATGCCAAGGTACGGCAAGGGCATGTCTTGCTTCCTGAGTCATGGTTATCCAACAAGTTTTCCTACGACGGAAGACTTGGATTGGTGTCAAATGAAGATGTATAAATATTTTCAACTAATTCAAAGTGAAATACTATAGCTTTTAGGATAGGTCATAATTTAAATTTATAGTTCTGTATCCAGCTGTTTCCCCCAAATCTTTTCCAATTTAGTAATAAATATTCCTCCTTACACTTGCTCTCCTGCTGTATTTTTCTTAAAGCACGGGAAACCTGTGCACCACCTGTTTAATTTACATCCAAGAACATCTTGGAATATCTTATAAAGCCACAAGATTTCTGGTTTTGTTACAATTTGCCCACCTTCTCATTTTTTCAGCAGTTCCTCAGCTGAAAGTAAGATGGTGAGAAGTCAAATTTGCCACCAGTAACAAAAATTGCAAAGGAGTGCATGATATATATTTTTTTAAAAATGGATTTCAACATCTCTTTGCAAATCTTCAGGGTTTTTTGAGAAAAGTTTCATGTCGGAAATCACTAAAGAAGATAAAATGAAAGGCATTTTTAGCTACTATAAAACATAATTTTTATTATTTTTGTTTTGGTTTAAGCCAACAGAAAAACTAACTTTCCCATATTCTTGCTTTTTTTGGATCATATGAGAATGTGTTTATCTGTCCATGAGCTGTAAAATACCATAAATACCAAACCACAGAAAGCTTACAGGTGATCCAAAATGTCAATGTTGACTGTGAAGAGCTGAAAAAAAAAATTTAAAAAATCACAGTATTGAGTGATAAACAGATTAAACAGCAATGCAAAGTTTTTCATAAGATACACCTTCCAAACCTACAGGAAAAGGCTCAATTTAGAATATTCCCTTTAGGAAAGAAATCTTGGAAACATTACAGCTAGTTTTCAAAAAAATCAGTTTAATATACAGAAATGGTAAACATGACAAAAAATTAAATAACTGTTATCCTACAGTCTTGAGAATTAAAGAATGCTTGGAGAAGGACAAGAAAGTATGCAATGTTTTCCATATGAAGACAGATTAATAATCTATGTATTTATACTTTGGTAAACATAATGAGCAGGGGATATGACACAGGTCCGTATGTTCAAGAAAAGAATAGGCAGTGATGATCCATTTTTTCCTAATTCAAAAACTATGGGGCAGCCAGTGAAATGAGGAATCAGACTGGCACAAAAGGAGACATTTTACACAAAACACAGAATTAAATTATGGAATTCATTTGGCACACAATGTTCTGGAGATCAAAAATATAAGTATGTCTAAAATCAATCAAAAGTTTAAGTGAAAAAGGTTTGTCTCTTGCTATTAAACAGGATGGCCCAAGTCCTGCTATTGTTGAAACCTTCAAGAAAACGAGAAAATGTTTAATCTTTACATATTCTGCTATTGTATTTTTCCCTAGATATCTTCAAATGCAGCTTGAAAGTGAAGCATAAGGCATGAATGATCTTTGGTTTGACCCACGAAGCAAGTTCAAAGGCCTTCAATTCTTATTTTCATTTTTGCCCTTCAAAGATATGTCATGAAGATTTCTCAACATTTTTAGAAGCTTTGTTTCAGTGTCCCAGAGTACCTATCAAAATTTAAGAATGCTTAATAGTAATTTCAGTCTACTTTTTTTTACATTAAACATATTATCTTACTACTATATTTTTTAAATTAAATAAAAAATGTAAACCCATAGCACTTCAATAAGAAAAATTAAATTGAGCCTTGGGAGCAAATGAATATTTACTGCATTTTTCTTCCTCAATGAAAGCTGAATAAAAATGCCTTAATTTATAGCTACACCCATAAATTTGGACTAGCAGTGACTGATAATAGCTACTTTTAAGCCCAAAAATATATGGGAATTTTTTAGTTATAGCTGTTACTTGTTATTTGCTCACTCAGAAAGCATGACTAACTTTAAAATTCACTTTGCCTCTCAAATCAACTGAATTTGAGACTTTTAATAAAGAGATACATCAGGTAACCAAAGCGTTTGGTATTCCACTTCACTCCTTAATATTTCCTTGTCACAAATAATTATGGGTCACACTCTTCATGCTGAAAGACAGGACAAAATTTGATGAGGTTTTATTATGTAGGCTCACTCAGGAAGGGGCAGTATGTGCTAAGGTGTTGAGGTTTCCAGACTATTATTCAATGCAAAAAAGTTAAATTGCAACTTGTCTTTGGCTTCCAACTCTATGCAATTTAAATGGAAGAAAAGGGAATGATAAACATGACAATGGAAAGAAACTTTTCAGTATAATTTAGTTTATGCATATTTACTTTATACGTCACTGCCTTGTCTTCTGCATGTATGTCATGGTTTAACCCCAGCCGGCAGCTAAGCACCACAAAGCCCCTTGCTCACTCCCCCTCAGTGGGATGGGGGAGAGAATCAGAAGAGTAAGTGAGAAAACTTGTGGGTTGAGATAAAGATAGTTTAATAAGTAAAGCAAAAGCTGCACATGCAAGCAAAGCAAAACAAGGAATTCATTCACTACTTCCCATCGGCAGGCAGGTGTTCAGCCATCTCCAGGAAAGCAAAGCTCCATCACACGTAATGGCTACTTGGGAAAAAATGCCGTAACTCCGAACATCCTGTCCTTCTTCTTCCCCCAGTTTTATATGCTGAGCATGATGTCATATGATTTGGAATATCCCTTTGGTCATTTGGGGTCAGCTGTCCCGGCTGTGTCCCCTCCCAGCTTCTTGTGCACCCCCAGCCTCCTCGCTGGTGGGGTGGTGTGAGAAGCAGAAGAGGCCTTGACTCTGTGTAAGCACTGCTCAGCAATAACAAAAACATCCCTGTATTATCAACACTGTTTCCAGCACAAATCCAAACCATAGCACCGTGCAAGCTACTGTGAAGAAAATTAACTCTACCCCAGTCAAAACCGGCACAATGTAGTACATGAATATCTCAGAAGTAAGTCACAAATATGAGACCAAAAAGTAGTGGAAAATCCAGGATAAGTTTCTTTGTCTTGTATATAGAACCAACATGAGTATCTCCTGCAGTTAATACCTGCCTGGAGACTTTTAAAAGTTGCTGAGATCTTGTGTATGCAAAATGAGCTTTTCACTTCACAAAAGTCAATATTTCAATTAAAGTGCAAAATGTCTTTCAGAGAAACCCACTGTGACCAATTACTCAGGTTCAGTTAACACTTAAAGAAGTCTGATACTTACCTGTTTCTTGCTGGTAGGAAAAGTGATGAGATAACAGCACTGAATAAAGGGGAGAGTGTAAGATACAAATGACATAGATGTTAAGTGAATTCACTGCAAGAAACAAAGCTTTCCAGGGATACAAAAACTCTACCAATACAATGAATTCATTTGCAGTTATAATTGTTACACTATTGCATTAGTATCTTAAAATGTTATCAGAGAAAAGGCGAGGGAGAAGAAGTGGGGAGAGGAAGTGGGGAGAGGAAGTGGGGAAAAAAGAGGTTTCATTTCCATCAAGTAAACTTTCTATGAAACACTTTAAGAAAAGCAAATCAGGAACAGATGATTTAAAACGTGATGAGAAAAAAACCTGCCAAACTTTATCAAATGAGTATGACCTATGTAAATGATAAACTAAAACACCATGCGCATATACATAGAATCATAGAACCATTAAGGTTGGAAAAGACCTCTAAGATCAAGTCCAACTGTCAACTAACACCACCATGACTCCTAAACTAGGCCCTGGAGTGCCACGTCTACACCTTTTTTGAATGCCTCCAGGGTTGACAACTCCACCACCTCTCTGGGCAGCCTGTTCCAATGCCTAACCACTCTTTCGGTAAAGAAATTTTTCCTGATGTCCAGTCTAAACCTCCCCTGACGCAACTTGAGGCCATTTCCTCTCGTCCTATCATGAGTTTCTTGGGAAAAGAGTCCGAGGCCTGCTTCACTACAACCTCCTTTCAGGTAGTTGTAGAGAGCGAGAATGTCTCCCCTCAGCCTCCTCTTCTCCAAGCTAAATAGCCCCAGGTCTCTCAGCCGCTCCTCATAAGACTTGTTTTCTAG
>WAAD01036516.1:3447-18257 GCA_013389945.1 Fregata magnificens | reverse complement strand
GGATCCTCCATGTCCACTCCTACACATGTAACACGGATAAGAAATAAAATACCCTAATAAAGTAATATTTTCGGATGCTTTTCTGGATTTGAACTGTACAGAAATTTTGAGGAACGTCTACTATGTATAAGAAAGCTTTTATAGAATAAGAATTTGGTTCAAAAGGAGCAAAGAATCACAGCCTCCCAGTACCTGTCCAGTGGGAGCATATATTCTTGACTTTCAAAAATTAAGCTTTACACTATCTTAGGGAGACTGTCTTGTTGAAATAATGCTGAGACTCTCTGCAGAACTAACATGCTGTGATTCATTGATTCTTGTCTTATCAGAAGGTGGACGAGGCTGTGAAAGTGAAACGTATCTGGTCTGTGGTCATTTGTTCATGTACAACATATTTCTGGCAAGAAGAAACCAATCACAACTAGCAGTTTCTGCCATATACCATAGTCCACCATTGATCACAGAATGAATATAGGAACATGCCACATTCTCTCCTAGAGATTTCTGTGGTGGAGCAGGGGCAAATTTTACTGGTAAGCTTATTTTCAGAACTGAGCATGCCACAAGAAGGTGTTGCAGAGCACTCACAGAGAATGCTAATAGCAGTTTGCAAAGATGCTGGGGCTGGAAGTGCTGTACAGGAAACAAGGCAGGGAAAAATGGTGTGGGGGCAATCACAGGAATCAAATCCAAGAGCGCTGATGTGAAATGGGGGAGACATGGCTATGCAACACCAGGAGGGATTTAACAGTCAGGAATAGAAAAAAGATGCCTCATCAGCAAGATGTTGCCACGGGATCTAGATTTTAAGAAAGAATCTTTCTCTTTCTTTCACCCTGACCTGGAGACCAATTGTGAAAACTATTAGCATTTTGAATAGTAAGGAAAATACAAAAATGTTCGGTAACCTGAGAAAGAATTAATCTAGGAAAGTCTTCTAACCAGGAGAAAGATTAAATGCATTAATGATGTCATAGATAATTGATCAAGAGTTAATGATTTAAAGGAAAGGCAGATTACATATGCCAAAGGAATGCATAGTTGTCATTAAAAATAAATGAATCACTAAAAAACATTTGAATAAAAAAAGCGAAGGTGTGCTGTATGATCAAGTAAGAAGAGTATCCTTAATTATGATTTGATAGGATGGATGTAATTTTAGTAATGCAACCTATGTAAAAATTATGCATCCATGGCTTTGGGAGGCCCAGGTCACAGGCTGTAGAGCAGCATCTTGCTGATCAGAGAACTGGTATTTAGCAGCATGAATTGAACTGCAATCAACAAGGAGTCTGATTTGTGTTCTAAATTGGTGTTTAGCAGCATGATCTGAACTGCAATCAAGGGAGAACTCAGAGCATTTTCTAAGGGGAGCAAATGGATAGTTTCCAAACTCATTACACAAAATATTTGTAGCAGTTTAAATTAGATTGGAAAAGATCCCAAATTATTTTAACATGAGATCTGTAGAAAGAGAACTTTTTGAATATGTTTCAGAGCAGAAACCTGCACAAATGTAAAGGTTCTAGTAAAAGTTTTACTCTAAGTGTGCCTTTTATAATTTTTTATATTGTAAAAGGAAAAATATCTGAAAAGCCATTGTAATAGAACAAATAGGTATTTTGTGTCTGTTTATTTTTCACTCTGTTCTTCCATCAATTTCTCTGCCCTATAACATGCTGCAACACCTGCATGGGTTGTTGGGTTTTTTTCAGCAAACTATAATACTTCCCAGAAAAATTGCAACACATCTTGATAAGAAAGAATTTGGTGGCCTCACCATGAACCTGATGCACTGTGCATCATCTCAGTTGGCACTGTTTTCCTTGTAATTATGTCATCAATCTGATATTATACCCCAAAGCTGATATTTCACAATATTCTCATAACTGAATATTTTAACAACCACCTCCCATGCTGGTTTTGTACATTTTGTGTTTGTCTCATGTTTTTCTTCTTCTAACTCAATCACAGCCAACGGTCAATTTGAAGATCTGGCTACCCAGCCTGTTGCCATACCTCTGCATATTCATGAGTAAAATCTTTCCATATCCACATGGCAAACCTTTCAAACTGTCATAAGGAAGAAATAATCACCTTTTCTTTAAAATCTAACAAAGCCCACCAGAGCTGTGTTCTTTGTATAATAGTTAACATTGTCACTAGTAATCAATTTATTTTACTGGTAAAGACAGTATTCTCATGACAAGTCAAAGACCTTTGGAAACAGTACATCTGTGCCTGCTATTTAAGCACACACAGACACAAAGAAGCAGAATATATTAGAAACAAAAAATATGTCAGCTTGTATAATAGTCCCATTGTTTGCTCCACCAGAGAGGGATTGTGCCATAACATATGACGCTGAATGTGCTTTTCTTGTTCTCCAGCCTTCATAATAAAGTATTTGATGCAAATACTCTAATCACATGGAGAAGATGCGGATGTTAGTTGTCCTTCCTTTCATTGCTATCCCTGCTGCCTCAAGAAATGTATTTTTACAAATATTAAAAAAAAAACAACAGCAAATTGATGGAATTCTGCTTTAATGTATTACTTTTAATAGCAGGTGCTTGATTCACACTTGGCTCAGTATGAGCCCCCTCTGCCAGACACTGAAGCTACATTACTGTAATGGTCAGTAAATGACACCTGTCTTGTGGCATCTCCATTAGGCTGCTTAGTTATTTTGTGTAGGATAAAACAGCTAAAGAAAAGGCACAGAGACTAGCAAACACCCTATGCAAATATATTAAATTGCTCTGTATAGCACTGTAGCTGTATGCAGCCCTGCGCAGTATTTCCTAATGGGTAGTGCTCACAATTTACAGAAACAAAGTGGGTTTCCAGAGATGTAGGAAGAGGTAGAATAAGTCAGTTCACTCATTTATAATACTTCACTTCCTCCTGAGCAGGGGAAGTCTAAGGTGCAACTTCAAATACTCACAGTGACCTTAAGTAACAAGGAGCACATTGACCCTTAATTATGCTGCATGGACCCTAGAATTATCCAGTGCTAAAACAGCTCATCCAGTTCAATATTTCTGTTCCTACTTACTCATTTATCAATGCTTGATAAAGAACGGGAAACAACTGCCCACAACAGAGGGAAAAGGGCAGGAATAACTGTGGAGAGGACTATGGCTTGTGATAATGGCCAGAGGCAGAAAGGAGTCGCAGGTCCACCCTAGCTACACTCTAGCAAGCACCATTCTCTGTTGACAGGCAACAAACTGCTTGGCAAGCCTGCCTCTTCCTTGACTGTGCACATAGCTCTGCACTATCTGTCACATACAGCTTGAAAGCTGCTAATTTTTCTGTAATCAGAAAAAGGGGCCCTTCATGAAACAAACAGGACAGGGATGCATTCCTTTATCACAGCATACTTTGTTGTAATACAGCTACATAACACTTCTATCGGAAGCAGCAGCCTCAATCCTAGTCCTACCTACTGTTGCACACCTTGTGGAGTTTTGCAGCAGCCTTCTGGATTACAGGAGAGTTTCCAGACTTCTGCTTTGTGAGACTTAAACGTGTTCTTCCCAAGTCATTTGGTAGAAATATAATAGTTCTTTTCTGCCTGCCTGGAGCTGGAATGAAAGGACAGGGCAGGCAGATAGCCTTCTGCTTTCCCTTCCTGGGCACTCATTAATTGGGCTATTACACGCACATCTACATGAGAGTATCGCATGTGGTTAAGAAGCACATGGGGCTTAGAAATCCATGGCTTTCATGTTATGTTATCAAGTTTCATACTTTATTCCTTATGGAAACCAAGGAGACTTCATGTGTGTGTGAGTCAGCTACTGCAGAAAGCCATAGTGCACCAAAATCAACTTTAAACCAGCACTAATTAAATTGAATAGACTAAATATTGCCTGCTGCAGCATGCAGCCACGATGAAACAACCAGAAGTAAAACCAGAGACGCAATTAAAAAGGTCTGTTAAAAGTACCTGATATTATGCATCTAGGTCCATGTGGCCATTAATGTCTGGCATGAGCAGAAGGGGCCTACAGTGGTTAGTGTAACGGCTGAAGCTCCTCGGGACCCATTAACAACCTCAGCAACCCTTCCCCCAGACACTGGACAATGTAACAGAATTCCTACATCTCAAAAGCCCACTCTATAAACAGAGACGAAATCTGAATATTCAAACCTTTGGCCCTCCTGCTGAGCACAGCTGAGCCTGCTGCAGCTTAACTTCAAAGGCAAGAGAGCCATGAGAAAGGAAGCGAGGCCTTATAGCGCACACTTGACTCAGCACTGGTGCCTGGCTAAGCTATATGACTATTGTGTGTGCACTATTAAACAGTACTGTAATGTACACAGCAGATCTTCAGCTTTGGAAAAACAGACTCAACATTTGGCTATTCTCACGCAGGGCCAAATGCACCTAATTATTACTTGACTGTTAATTTGCATTTCAAAAGGCCGAGCCAGCTCTGTATATATCACTGCTGTATTATAACTTACTGTGACTTAGATGACAGTTTAGGCTATGCAGTGAGAGTAGGGCACAAACTATCCCTATACTATTACAGAGGTTACTTTGTGCTGGGACCAGGTGCTCCAGGCCCTGGAGCTTTTGAATCCTGGAGCATATGGATGGGACTGTGCAGAGGATGGGTACCAACCCCCACGCACCTGGTCTGTGCAGTGAAACCAGGGCTGTAAACTGCTGCTGACCAAGGGTGGAAATTCTGATGCCTGGGGCACAACAAGAGTCAGGCTCACACTGCAACAGCCAAGACTCTGGTGATTTAAAAAAACCATTCAGGGATTTGGAGATCCAACTGCAGTTTCCTGTATTGCTCAATTCTCAATTTGCATCTTCTGTATGCCAAGCATGTACTCAAACCAGTGGCAGTTCAGAGGAAGACTATCAGCAGTAGGGTCCTTGTGACTTAACACTGTTCTGATTTCCCTACTCCCCATCCCATTCTGAACTCAAAGAAAAGCATCATTCCTCCAAAATATTTCCCAAAATTGAATGCTTGAGATTTAGACTGCAATAAAGCAATATCCTCTTTGAGGGAGTAGGACAAGAAGATACCTTTGTCTTATTGTGGCTTCTGCTGATGCCTAGGGACTATATCCAGTGTTTTCATCTAGCATTCCATGCAAGTATTTTAGTGAGAGCTTAACACACCCAAGCTCATCTCTACTGAACAGGCATGAAGGAGCCTGGGGTGCTTCCTTGTAAAAGTGTGCAAAAGCATGCTTGTAAGAGCACTGTTTCTGCAGGAGTGACCAGACAGCTCCCATTTAAGCAAGATACTGTGCAGAAAATTATTTGTCCATTCTTTAGGACTTAGGACTTTTACCATTGTCATGGTTGGTTTTTTTGCTAGGACAGTACACAGCTTGCAGTGTTTGAAATGAACCACGTAACTATAATGCAGCCAGATGGTAGCACTGCTGACATCCCTGGCAGACCTATTAAAAGTTGCCACATCTCAGGGTAAGATAGATTTACTTTTCTTTGTGTTTTAGAAACACCACCTGAACTGTAATCTGTTTGGTTTTGGTGGTGGATTTACTTGTTGCTTCTTTTATCCTTAATGGGAACACACACCTTTATCTTTGGATCGCTCATAATTTCTGCTCGCTCTCTGAGCTCAGAGTGATCCCTGTTATGCCCTGTTAGCCAGCGCTTTCTAATTATTTCTACTGCAAGGACCATTCTAAAAGATAAAATTATAAGGGAATTTGTGCAGTCCATGCCCAAGTATCTCAATATGCCCTTGTCAGGCTGTAATAGCATCATTGCCTCTCACTGAGCATAGTGGCTCTCTGAAATCTACATGGTAGCAGTGGAAACGTCGACTGGTAACACATTGATAGGTTCAATTTTTCACTGTCACTAAAAGAATTTTTATTAAGCAGATACGTTGAAAGTGAAAGGTTTGCAAGAACATGCAGTGAGGTGAGTTGCAGTTGGGAAAGCCATCTTCACATCGAAAGCAGGCACAGAGGTCTATCCTCATGGGTATCTTTAAAGAATACAGACCTGTGATTAATCTTACTGGCCATTGTATGTCATATAAATGTCATCAAAAATCTCAGCATGTATCTGGCAGTAAAAATACCTGGTTGTTATTAAATAAAAAGTGAGGTGATGATGATAGTTTTCTATAGTCCAGCACATTGTTTATTTAACGGATCACTGGTTTGGGGCTGAGAAGACTAGGAGCAGGGCAGAAATGTTCGTTTCAGGCCCTGATTCTGAAAACTTTTAAACCTTAGTCTTATTTAACAGAAGGGCTTGTATGTATGAATTACACATGTGCACAGCTACGTGTGAACTCAGGCACTAAATAATTACTCAGTAAACTGTCTAGCTGGCATACAGCTTTGACTCAGTATAGCATAGTTACAACTGTAAACTGAACTGAAAATTCATATAATCAAGAAAGATCCCCTAGCAGAGACAATTTTAATGAAGCAACAGGCCAAAACTTCAAGATCTGGCACAAATAGACATATGTAACAAGAAGCCTTTGCCTTAGTACAAGTGAATGCATACTTGCAACTAAAGATCCTGGGTTGTGCCAAGGAAGACACACAGCTGCTTTTTTTCAAACACTGCCCACCTTATTTGTTTATCCTACCAAGATTGAACACAACCAACCGAGTAACCATCAAGAAGTTCTACTCCTTTAACAGCTCGGATAATTGCTATCTCTAATGGAACTTTGAAAGCAGCAAATCAAAGAAAATCTTCACCCGTATCTGCTCTCATCAGTATCCTGAAGAGACACTCTCTCTTTGTGTCCACACTATTTACTAAGAGAGTAAGGAGGGAAAAGAGTGTCTGGAAAGATGTCGGTGAGATTGTTACTACATAATTTATACGGAAGCCAAAGCAGCTTTACTTTTTGAGCTGATTAGTTACTTACATCGTGTTTTTGAGATGATTAATACAGTTATACTATGCTCAGCCAGCCACTGTGCAATGACAGATTAAATATTTATTTTAATTACTACCTATAAAACAAATTTGTTCTGAAGGTGCTGTTAGTATATTTACAAAACATGTTTGATGTTAGGGTCAGCTGATGAAAAATTGTAGTTAATTGGATTAACAATTTATCACAGTTTTTACCAATTCAAGACATTCTTGGTAACCCTAGCAGACAAGGCAAAGATTGAATTGGTATGGAGAAAAGACATCCTGATCAAGCCCTCGAAGGATTCCCATCACATCAGGGGTGGGACCCCTGCTAATGAGAAAACTGTGCTGCTAATGACCAGGCTGCTGTACGTAGATGTAGAGGCTACCAGTGCAACATACCACTATCCAAATTTTCCAGTCTATCATGACATATAGAAACATTTTTGCAGAGTGAAGGTGTGAAGTTCAACTCTGTTCACTTATTCCTCACAACAATGTGAGGTTATATTAGTTTTATTTTCCCCAACCTGTTTGGCATAAAGCAGTGTTCATCTTTTAAAAAGATACCACAAAAGTTAGGTCTTCCATGAGGGGAAAGAGACAGGGAAAAATCACTTTTCAATCTGCACAAATTACTTTATTCAAAGTTTTCATGAGATGAAGACATTGGAAAAGCTGGTAATTGCAGGTGAGCAATATCTAGACACCTCACATGATATTATTTCAAATATCTATTTTAAAAGCATATTTTATTAGAATTACAATGGTAAATATTTCCTTCTCAAAAGAGACAGAAAAATTGTATGATAGGGAATAAATGTAATTATGTTTTCCTTTTGTTCTCTTCTGCCTCTAAAGATGGGAAAAAATGGAAATCAAAATTCCTCAAAAGGTCTAACAGCTCTAAAAGTTACTGTTGCATTTCATGAGAAACCAGTCAAAGATGTTATTTTTTATAGATTTATTCAAAAACTTTCTCTTAGTTATGGCAGATTACAGGATAAGTCCAGGCACATCTACACCCTGAAGGTGGAGTAAGGACTCATGAGCACTAATGCAAATGCAGAATATGTCTGACTGATTTCTGCAGAGGGTTTTATTTTCAAAGTACATAAAAATAGTTAAAAACGCTACGAAATGCCCTTTCCTGTTATTAAAACATGCCTCTATAGCCTCACCTAGCTGTTTTTAGAGAGGAAATATTGCTCATTATTACTTGACTTGTGACTTGGGAGTCACTTTCAAATACAACTGTCATTTTAGCTTAGCTGAAACTAATATTCACTATTAGGCACAGGTTAGCTATAGATTAAACAACCAGTTCCTTCCATATCATAGACTGCGAGTTTTGGTGAGTAGTACAAGTTGCATTAAAAATAAAGGATAATTCCTTTTAGCATTATTTCCCATTTAAAAAGGAAAAAAGGAATCTGACAATCAAAGTAAGCCTGTTATTTCCCTTGTTCTAATAGATGAAACTCTTCTGATACAAAAAGATGAATTAATAACTCCTGTGTATCAGCATCAAAGTAGAGACTGTCTATGGAAAAAATAACCCTTTTCCATTTGGATTGTGCTGATAACATTTATTTTTCTCTTTCCATCTGGAAACCCCTGTGGGTATCATGAGAATTGCAGCGAAGCTGATTGGGGTCATGTGTGAGGGCACTGGGATCAGAGCCAATGTCATGTCCAGACTCCTGCAGCTTCAACAGCTCCCAGAGAGAGTGTAAGTACAAATCTGTGGCATATTGGGAAATGAGGGTGGTAACAACTGAGGTCAGTGGCCAGAGCATTTCAAATAGTCTTGGGAGCAGTGATCAGTTCTTAACCTATAGCAGATACATTGAATGGAGTTTCAATAAGGAATGGTGGTGTATCCTGCAGGAATGATGCTCTAATCCTGTTGCTTTATGAAATTTGGGTACAATCATAGAAATACGTGAAGCTTACAAATTGCATGTAGAGAGCCTTCTGTCTTCATCTGGCACAGAAGTTAGAACAGCAGATCTCTTGCTTCTCATTTATTTACTTGCTTAATAGCATTGCCAAGAAGAAAATTAGAAGGCAATGAAATCAGTATTTTAACTATAGCAAGACTGAGTTTACCAGTCCCCCAAAGTAAGGCAAAAGTGACAAAAACCTATAGCAGTAGGAATAACTGTGGGCTTCCATACACTGCTCTTGCAATGTCTACCTGAGAATGAAAATCATGTGGAAAATGTGCTGTCTATGCTGTATTTCATATCATAAAATATGAGTTCATTTGTCTGATGAAACTGGATTTTGTACAGGAACTGTGGAACATCATCTCAATTTAGCAAAGGTGGCAGTGAACCACAGAGTTTAAATGTGCTGCTCAAGGTCACACAGCAAATCAGTGAGAGCTGGGACCCCTAGCCCCAGTCTCTGCTCTAGCTATGCACTGCTACCTTGTTAAAAAAGCTAGTACACGAACACTGGTAGAGTACCTGTAGAGACAACCATATTTGTTGCCTTCAGACTGCAATACATCTCTATTGAAGTTAGCAGAGAACTTCGAGAAGCATCCTTTCCTATAAAAGCATCCAGAACCACCATTAAAAAACCTATGAGGAGAAAACAGTGCTGAGTAGCAGATGCCTTCTAAAACTGCTCCAAGAGCCTGACTACTACGCCACACGTCAGTGCTTTGAACACAGTGCATTAACTGCCCTAAGCTACGGGCCACCAAACCACTCAGAGCCATGCTGAAGACAAGACATGTCTGAAAGCCCCTCTCTCATGAACTCAACATTATGATTAGAGTGGAATATAACTTCTGCAATGACAGCTGCTGGAGTACATTGTGCTCCTGACTCTGTTTTCTACCGCAGTCCAGTAGCTGGAGAATTTACCCATGAAGTGGCAAAATCTGATCCTTCCCCACCTCGGCCCAAGGGTGTTCAGTGTCCCTTGGAGGAAGGCTGGCTACCAGACAGCAGGAGCTACGTAGCAGAGGTGCCACTCTGCAGAGTGCTCTCTGGATTCTAGTTCTGGTTCTGCTGCAGGAATAATTTCTGCTTTTTTTTTTTTTTTCTTTTTTTCCCCACTGAGAGTCAGTGGATAAAGTGCCTAGGTAGCAGGACTAGACCATGCAAATCCAAAGCTCCTTGCCCCCCAACAGGGTTTGCATCACCAAGCTCAGATCATTCTCCTTCCTGCTCACGTCTTATGAATCGTGACAGGACAAAAGAAACTGAAGCCCTGCATTCATTTCTGCGCTCTGAGTACAGCTACCAACATGTGCTCCTCGGGGAATTTGAGCCTATGGATGCCAGGCCCATGAATCCTACCAAGCCAAGGTATGAGATACATTAAAGCACACAGATCAGCCGAGATGTCAGCTGTTGTAGGTATGTGAAACTGTCCTGCGTTCCATTAGCAGCAATTAAGTATACCGTTAAATACACCATCTTCTCAAAGTATTGGCTACAGAGAACAACAGATTCTTTAATTGAGGTGGAAATGAACGGGTGCATCATCCTGCAGACAGAGGCATTTTTCTAATGAAAATAGTCTGATAACTTCAATTGACTTTAGGACTTTTTGTGCAGACAAAAGTCAATTCTCTGGGCTAGGGAGTCTGACTGACTGGTATCATCTCCAAAGAGGGCATATCCTAATTTCATCTTACCACTATGCAAAGAACAACCAAAGATTCAACTATTCAACTTTCTGGAGAGATGAATGTTTTCATCAGGTGCATGTGGGCATAGGATGCATTTAGGTCATCTGCCCTGTCTCAGAACCAACCCTGAAATTAGTCAGTGATCTTGATGTGCTCTTTTAAAAACATCTGTTATGTGATTAGTTGTGCTTTACAGTTTCATACCTGTCTATATACATGTGTATATAGATATATCTATTGTATCTATATACATATATAGATATATATGTGGGAGAAGGGAACAGAAATCAGCATCTGTGCTTTAGTTCACCACCTACACTTTTCATCTCCCCAAAAATACAAGTTGCTGAAGGGGCAGATCACTCTTGGATCTCTCCCCAGATCAGCAGCAACACTGCACTCTTACACCTCAGTGCTTCAAGAGTAGATGAACATGTCTTCTAGTGAGAAGTCCAGTGCTCTATTATTCAAAGCCAGAGTGTTGTGAACCACATGCTGCCAGATTTTACTAATTTTAGAACCAAGAAAGAATATGTGAACAAAACATTGTTGACCAATTTGTTAAAAGTTGCTCCAGTTCTTCCAGCTTAAGTGGATAAAATAACAGCGATAATATAATTTATCAGGTATATTTCACCTGACAGCGAGCTTTTGACTTCAGCTGTTTCATTTGCTCTATTTATGAAATGCATCTCATAGTTATAAGAGATCTTACTGCAGATTATGGGAAATACCTGATTTGTTCTTCCCTGGAAGCACAGTAGCTTCAATGCTACCAGTGATGCAAAAATTTGCATTTTTACAGCTTGTCATATAACGATGAAGGAGAGACAGATGCCTCTGAGGGGAGAAGGCCCAAGTCAGCTTGTATTTGAATGAAACTTCCCAGTAAAAATGTTTTCGTTTTCTGCTATTAGAAGCTATTAGAACCAATGTAATGACTCCAGTAAGGCACTGCTGCCCACGGCACCAAGAGGTACACTGGGGTAACGCAGAGCTGTCAGAGACCTGCTGCTGTAGGCAAGTTCTGTGCCACTCACTGGAGCTCAGCTACCACAGAGGTGTGCACTGGTTTTTCTGCACTGGCCAAGCACACCCCAGACAGCCAAGCTTTTGGGTGCCAGTTGCAATCCCTCCAGTGAAGGAAGGTCAGTACCCATATTGTTTTAAATTGTCTATTTCCATGCAAGAAGCCTGCAAAATCCATTTATATCCAAAAGTTACAGATATCCTATGCTATCACTGGGTTTTTTTATACCTTTAAGCCGCCCTTTTCCATTCCAAGTTTTCCCCCCCCTCGGTTCTCTCCCACCTCCTGCTCCCTCTCCCCCAGTTAACATGTTGCATTTTATTTCATGCTGTGACACCATTAGTGGAACCTAATCTCCTCTCTAAAGTAGACTATTAGTGTTGGTTGGGGCCACTTCTGAGGTCATACGCTCACACAGCACTTATCTGAAGTAAATGTTTTGTACCTAATCAGGAAAAGGTAACACACCATCACCCTGCCCACAGCTTCCCAGCACCCAAATTCCACTCATTTACAGTGACAGAAACCCCAAGCAGCCCAAGCTTTGCTTTTTTCCTTTTACATGACAGAAGCCATAGCCCTTAAGTGACTAGGATGGAATGAGAAGGGAATAAACAATTAGACAGGGCTGCTGGAACAAATCCTCCTGTTTCATTTTTCTTCTTCACTTGTCTCAGCGGGAGTAGTTTTACCTCCTATTGACACCCATTGTGCTCTTGGCTGCTTGCTATGATGCAGCTGTTTTCTTAATGCCTATCAACCCTCTGCCTTTTTATGATACAAAGGTGACTTGTTAATACAAATGTTGTTGAAACCTTAATAACAATGAGCCCCAGTTGTGATCAGTGATATTGCACCTTGGCAGGGAATGTATCAATGCTTATGGATTCATTTAAAAGTCATCTGCACAAGGCTGCTGATTTTTTATTTTTAAAATCTACACATAAAAAAATATGCCTGCTCTATTAGACTGATGTTTCTAAGTCTGCTGGGTGCAGTAATACAGTATTATAGTTCTACTGTTTCCTGTGATACCTACTTGGTCTCATATCTACCATTTCCTATCTGCTCCAGAGACTATATTTAAACAGCAACTCAGTCCTCCAATGAAACCCTCAAATCCCAGTTATGCTCAGTCCTCTTAAAAAGGTACTTTGATGCACCTGTTCTTCTCCAAAGGTACTTCCAAGGCAGAACAAACAGACACATGAGTCTCAATACCCTTTTTGTTTCATTATCAAAACCTCAGCCCAAACCAAATGTTATCACCACCTAAACACCAGCTGAATTGCCTCTGGACTTACTAAGCAGTATGAAAATGTTATTTCAGAAAGGACATTATCCATCAAAGCTGCGTGTATGAATGGCCACACCTCAAAAGGCCACTGTGTTCAAAAGTAAATATACATTTTTCAAAGATGACAGACTGATTCTTTCCTTTATGGCATCATTACATGGATATTGGTCTAGTCACATCAATAGATGTATGTTAGTGCAAAGTGATATTAGATTAAAAGCAGATCAGGAATAATGAAATTTAATAAAGATACCCATACATGTAACTGACATTCGTGTGCATAATCGATAGAGAAGTGCCATTTTCAGATGGGAAATAAGCCCGAGCAACCTTTGTGCCTCAAATATTCTTAGTTCTTGATCAGGGTATTCTAAGTAATTTTCTACTTAATCCACTCAACCAGAGACATGATCATTGGACTATGCAGGGATCAGTTTGCCCTAGAGAATAAAAGCTTTTGGTGTTCAAAACATGAAAGCTGAATCATTCAGAAAGTGAGCTACACTGCTATTGTAATTCTAAGTAGAACTACGTAACACAGCTGCTTTATGCTTTGAAAACTGTTTCCAGTGTTCCAGTGCCATATATTCCTCCACTCCAGATCATTACACTCTTGCATGAAACTAATCAACATTACAAACTGAAATTAATCTAGCAAACACACTGTTTCTCATTATAAAATTATTAGGTTCCATTACACTGTTTTAAAAATCCACACAGGGATTAGCTGGAATTTTGACAAGTGACAACCGCAAAAGCAGGAATAGCTTCTAATGCCTGATTTAGAAGTCTTCAGGTTTTGTACCTCTGTACTGTGAACAACAGAGTCTTTTTTGGACCTTTGGTTTGCGCTCTGAGTCACCAAATATTTTATGGTGTTCAGTAAACTACAGTATGAGTCATTCATCAGCTTTCAAGTATTTTTGGAATTGTGTTATTTTGCTTAAAATTGCAAAAAAATTGTCTAGCAGAAGTGATAAAAAATGCAGCATTGTAGATTTAATAAGATCATGTGATGGAATCAGAGCATATACACATCAGCATAAAAAATTAATTTAAGCAAAAATTAGGTCTACAAAGGAAACAAGTGATTCAACAATGAATTGTTAGAGAGTTATTGTATTCTGAACAGGACCCATTTTACTGGAGCTAGTTATGGTTGCCAAAAAGTTCTTGCCTCAGATGCTGTCCGTGCTCACAATACTTATTTCCATACTCTGCTGCAGTTTACCATTTCTACAGCATTCTGCAGACATGCATGATTTTTATGAGTACTAACTGATTAAGAGCTTGATAGTAGGAACATCAGATACCATACAAAGCATATGATCCAAAGCTAATTTCAGTTGGTGAACGCAGTGAAGAAAAAATCCCATTGAAAAGTCAGTCCTACTACAGTCTAGGATACAGGGAACTATTCCTAGTGCTAACGAGTGGTTATGCCTAGATTTACATAGGGTTTTTGTTTTGGTTTTTTTTTAATTATTATTTTATTTTTTATTTTAAATAGTGCCTAAAGCCACTATATATCATAAGCAATGGCTTCAGCATAAGGACCTGAATCATCACTGGAAGACAGGGAAAATAAACAAAGCTTTATACAAGGCACATGAAGAGCAGTGGCAGAGCTCAGAGCTCACAACCTTGTGTTTATGATGACCATCCAACACTGCTTTTCATACAGGTTCAAACTAAAAGACATTTAGTCATGGTTCTCTTGAGCAGAAATCAGTTTTGGCTTTCTAGCAAGGCTGAACTAAAGCCATTTGGATTGGAGAAATAATGGGAAGGATTGTGTCAAAATCTGGAAGTTTTTCCTCTATTGAGAGCCAAAATTCTTGTGTCACAAGACTTTGCCTGAAAGAGAAAGTTTTCTTAGATGCATGACTGTGTTGACACTCTTATTCTTGCTTGAGAGTGGCTTTTTTTTTTTTTT